>CATVIB010000488.1:0-31295 GCA_958336395.1 Ctenicera cuprea | reverse complement strand
CTCAGGTAACCACCATAAGTTTTTTTTTGTTTTTGAAAATTCCACAATTTTAGATTCAGACGCGGTATAGATTTAATTTTAGTGGTGTAGTGATTTTATTAGTTGGCTCTTTTCTTGTTTCATTTAGTTACCTTGGTTTCACTTATTATTTATTAGTCTAAAAAACATTTCTATCAAAGTTCAGTTCACATTATATTTGCTCCTCTAAAGTGTGTCTTATTTTAATTATAACTACAATATTCAATCATATTTACTGTATTTGGCGACCCCGCCGTAAGAAAGACCGATATTAAGTTATAAAACGCGATCTAATTTTTCAATACTATATTTTACCAACCTTCGCAACACAGCACTTTTGGAAGAAGTAACGCAAGGCATCACGTTGCAATCAAATCAAAATTTATCAAATCATAAAACCACAACCACTTTTGCAGAATCTACAATTCAGAAATCAATTCCTTTTCCATTTTCAAAATACCTATTACCAAATCTCAAAAAAACAAACCACAAAGCACGATTCAGAAAGCAATTCTTTTTCCCATTTTCAAAATATCTACTTCCAAATCTCACAGAACACGAATAACTCGCAGAACATAAGCAATCACAAACTAATTTTCAACAAACTACAACCCTAAAAACCACATCTTCACATCCTACTTCAAAACTATCTACTTCTGCGCAACAATCAATCACTTCAATTCAACATTCTAAACAGCAATCAGCAAACGTTCAGCTACAATCAACCTCTTCAACAATACCTCACATTCCTTCTTGTTCTTTAACTTTACTACTCTTACTTTACTCTCTTCAGGTAACATAGTATTGATCAGTCTTTTATAATTACAGACATCAATACTGTATTACCTGCTTCACTTATAAATTCATTATCTACTTCTTACAATCATCATTCTACTAAAAACTCAATGCATTATTCAACAAACACAACACCAAACCGACCTTCTGTAACTCCTTTTTCACCTGTTTCTTCAGTTAAATATCACATTGATCAGTCTTCTATGATTGTAAACCTCATTGTTTTCTCATTCCGTGCTCAAAGTTTAAATATTTAGTTTTAGAAACAAACGCTACCAAAAAAACATGTTCAACTTCCTTTTACAGTTTTAGATTTTTTTTGAAAAACTTAACTAAAACTACAATTCCTGATATACCTCTTAATTGAATATTTCTTTAAAAACCGTTCTAGTATTTTTGCCTTTAAAGTCCATCGACCCCCACACACTCAAATAGACATTTTTTTTAAACAACTTTTTTGGTTTCCTTCAACTCCAAAACGTGTATTTCCGTTAAAATCTAGATTTTGAGAATTGTCATGAAATCAATACTTCTTTATACCGAAGGTATGGGAAAGTAAAAGCCATTTGATTTGCCCTTAGATTCACTAGATCGGTATGTTTTTACAATTTCAAAATAGTTTTTACAAAAAGAAAAATGTCTAATTTCCGTTTGTAGGTCCGGTTTCGGTTAAAACCCATAAAAAAACTACCTGCAACTGAAAAACTTCTACATATCAAATTTGATAAAGACCGGTCAAAGGGTTCTGGAGACATAAAGGAATGAACCCACTCACCCACGCACAGACAGACATTTGTTGAAAAAACACTTTTTTGTATTTCCTGGGTCTTAAAAACTGTATTTCTGTTAAAATATGAGATTTGAAAATTTGCACAAATTCATAACATCCCGTGCACCAGTAGAAGTACGGGAAAATAAAATATGAGCAAAACACTTCGCCTGTACTTTCCTATACTTTTATACAAAATAATTACTTTGATATATCTAATCGCAACAATTATAGCATATCTAACTAAGAACTATTTTCAGTTGTAGAGTATTTAAATATAAAACTGCTAATTCCTCATTGCAAAGACAACTAAACCACTTGCTGGGTAGAAATTTTAGGCTCGTGTGGTACAAAGCTACAAAGTCAGCTTTTGACTATTATCACGAGATTATACTATGTTCACCTCTTATGCACTACGTGTATCGCATTCTACTTCGCCTGTTCTGAAGTTATAAGAGATGCTTCTATGCTAACTATGGTACTTACACATAAACAAAACTGTAGCTCATTTTTAGCTTTATTAGCCTATAAAATTACAAAATTCGTGTGGCCCGTTTTTGAGCAGTATATTTTTGAAAAAGTCAAAAGTTTCATATTGTTTTTCATTTCGCAGTTTTAATAATTCCAAAAATTCTAGCAACTTGTAACATTGTGTACCCTTAGGAAATTTCTAATATCAAATTTTTTTCCGATCTGCGAACTTGTTTTTGAGTAAAGAGACGGTAAATTTTCAAAAATTCATAAAAGGCGTCAGAAAAAAATTTGCGACCTGGAACGCAAACTAAACTTTTCTCAGTTTTCTAAGCTTATAAAAATTATAAAAAATTGTGTTTCCAGTTTTTGGGCGATATTTTTTTGTCAATTGCCAAAATTTTGTTTTTTTTTTTCACTTTATAGCTTTAAACTTTTACAAAATTGTAGCGCACAGTAACATTGAGTCTCTATAGGGCTATTACGGTAAAATATCTGAAAGCGATCTGTCAACCTGTTTTTGAGTTATACGGTGCTAAAGTCAAAATTTTCGAAAATTTGTAGCGGCCTCAATTTTAAAGCTAGATAGTTCGGAAAAAAAGACTTGGATTTGCCTTAAAAGTTTCTATCAGATTCCGCTTTTAAAGTTATAAAACTTGTATTAGGAAAAAAACGTTACCAAAGAAACCTTTAACTGCCACCTCCGGTGTCGGATTTTTTTTAAAAGCTAATTTTGTCGGTGAATGTCTGATATACCCCCAAATTCCACAGCTTATCAAAATCAGATCATCCGTTTTGTAGTGATGATGCACATACCTACATACTTACCCGCCCACATAATTATGCCTCCACCGACGGACACAAAATACGCAATTTTTAAAAACCTTTTTCTTGGGCTCCTATAGGTTCAAAATATGTATTTCCGTCAAAACATCGATTTCGAACATTTTCATGAAATCAATACTTTCTTATGCTGAAAATATAGTTTAACATTAAGAACGGAGAAGGTTAGCTCGCGTACGGTGGGGACGTGAAATCAAGCAGTGACGATAAATTACTCGGCAACGGGCCTCATCTCACTAAATTTCACGCTTTGTAAGTTAGACAACTTTTGATTAATTCGGAAGAATTTTTAACTAAATATTTTGGTTTATAATCAAAACTGGTAACTATATTATTTAGTATTTTTGCTAGCATATGGTTGGGTGCATTTATGTATGATACTACTAGTCTAATTGGCATGTTGGGTTTGTGTATTTTTAATAAACCGTATAGTTTTGGTGGTTGTGGATTTGGATTTATTATTTGTCTTTTTTGATAATCTGTTAAACAGACCTGGCAATTTTCTAATGTTCGTTTTAATTCTTTTTTATAATTTTTGGTAGGATTACTAGTTAAAGTTTTTAAGATTGAATTGGTTATGAAATCATTAATTTTTTGTAAGTAAATGTCATTGGGTAATATAACTAATGTCTTTCCTTTATCTGCCTTGACAGAAATCAGATTATTTACTGAAATTTTTTCTTTAATCGATTTAAGTAATAAATTATTTTGATTATTTATTTTATTTTTTGATTTATTGGTATTGATTGATATCTCTTTTAATAAGTTAGCAATTTGAAATTTTGCATATAGGAAATGTCTTTCTCTAAGAATCAGTTCAGAATTGACTGCTAAAATTTCTTTAATATTATTGGTAAATTTTGGAAAAGGGGCAAACTTAAAACCCTTATTTAGGAATTTAATCTGTTGGTCATTGAAATCTGTGTTTGATAAATTTAGAAAATGAGGATGAAAATTTATTATTGTGTCAGGTTTTGTGTGTGGTATAAGTGCACGTGCGTGTTGTTCTAATCTCTAAAGTTTATTTTTCTGTATTGTGTATTTTTTAAATTTTATTCTACTAACTAATTCTCTAATGTCATTGTCAAATACGTAAATACTAGAAGCTTTTGAAATTCACAAACATTTAAAAACTGTACCGTTAATGAATGAGCAAATTGATCTCTTAAATTCTCCTCTACTGGACATTTTGGAATAAGAAATCAAGTCATCTGCAGACGATTACCAAGATAAGTAACAAAGTTCTATTGCTATAACAACACTAACTGTTTACTTTTTCATATAACCTTTGACAATGGCATGTAAACATGCCGAAATACGTATAAGGTTAAAATAAATAGATATTGTTAAAGTAATTAAGTATTTTATATACAGATACTCATTAAATATTTGGCAAAAACAGAGACTAAAAAGAAAAAAACAGTAGGATATAATGGACAGTTCTGGATCCACCCCCCACTCCAGACCTTGAGTTCAAGGTCAAGGTCACTCCCCACCACTCTCCCCACTCCAGGCCTTGAGTTCAAGGTCAAGGTAACTCCCCACTCCTACCCACACTCCTGGCCTTGAGTTCAAGGTCAGAAAATTTTTTCGTTCTGCGGTCGGCCATCCTGCGCTGCCCCTGGAGACCTGGAGAGAAGCCCCTCCTAATCTCAAGACCATTCTCCTCCTTTACCCGACGGCCACGGCGTCCACCAGCTTCGTCGCTCAAAAAGAAAACACCAAATAGATTGAAATATATTTATTAATTAAATATACATAGTGATCACTAAGGTAGGTTATTGTAATTAATTGACCAATATATAAAGAAAAGCAGTACTCTTGTGCACAAAATTAAAACAATAAATTTTATAGTTTTTATTTTACAAAAAATTACATAATATTTGGACATACACAATATATAGTATTAACTTAAATCAAGCGAATTTTCTTGTAGTTGTTGACACCATGAAAGTCTGTAGTTTTAAAATCTCCAGTAATCTCCAGATATAAACCAGTCAAGTGATCCGTCGGAACACAAATGTTATATATGTTGACTGTGTTCGTACCACTCACGCAAATTTGTATGATAATTTACTTCGGTAACGGGAATAATAACCTTTTCTACACTATTCCGAATAAATGTTGCACTACCACTAATTTTTATATAATGCTGATGTGAGAAATATTGCATCTCATCGATATTACTAATAACTAGCGGCTTGAGTGTCTCACTGATATACTTGAAACATTTGGCTTGGCTTGCTGTTTCATCTAATACGTACTCAACGCACCATGTTGATACGAGAATGTCAAACTTGCGAATGGGGAAATAAATGTAGCGATGTGTATTTTAACTGCACGCGAGTTTTATAAAGAATGGAAAAATTGTAGTAGTAGCTTCTTTGCCGATAGACGATCATAAATGTCCGGATTCTACACCATTTCCAGCAACATCGACACCATCAAACTTAACTAGTCTTTCCAAACCATCGAAAGCCTTTTTCACCTCTTCAAGTAGCCCCTTTGTAGTTTTCAAGGATTTTATAAGATTCGCAAATGAGCAATGCTTTGACCATCGAAGGTGTTCAGACAGGGGGTCGTCAGCGGGTTCCCATAGATATATTTTAATTCCACAACAGAAGCATTGCGTATCGTCAACACCAGTGGGGATGTGGTAGAAACCGGCAACAGCAAGCGATTCTGGGGTTAGCTCACCAGGCCAATTGTCGAATGTTTTTAGTCGTTTAACATATGACTGGTAATTCGAGTTAAACCACATCTTCACAGACTTGCCACTAAGCAACTGAAGTTTGGATTCGCAAACAAGGTTATATAATCCCAGGTACAAGAGTGGGGAATGGTGGAGTCAACTCAAGGCTAAATAGGTTCAAGGTTGTGAGGATTTAAACATTTAAAATAAATAATTAAAATTAAGTAGTATAAATATTTATTTACAATAATAGTTAATATACAGCAGTTCCCCGTCCATAAATCGAGAGGTAAAGCGCAGAACCTGCCGAACCACGTTGTTTCGGAACCACTCGTCCTAGGGTATCGTCAAGGGTGCCGCCAACGTTGTCAATCTTGCGAGCTCGTCAAGCTGTTCCCCTTGCAGCTCTAGAGTGTAAGAGATCGTGGCAACCGCATACACCTCCTTATCCTCGAACGAGCTTCCTTTCTCTTCCACAAACTGCTGGAACCGTTGGTAGTAACTGGTCCTCGGGGGTTGGAAGAAGACATCTTCGTCGGAAAAGTTGTGAAGTGACATGATGCAAATTTTCAGACTTAGACTCAGACGATAACTGATGCTGTAAAGCTTCTACACGAAATATAAAGTAAAATACGCAACCTTCGTGAAATATGACCGTGAAAGTCAAGGTTATGGGCGCTACTTTCCACCACCACTACAAAGTGCGACCTTGACTGATTGCGATAGAAAGAGCATGCTTGTTTCGATATTTAGTTGAGTTTGTTTAGTTCGCGAAAGAAGATCGAGTTCGTAAAAGTGATGGATAATTTATTAAAAAGTATCGAAAAGGTGAAAAACCAAGTGCGAATGAAATCGGGGGAAGTTGTTAGTTCTGTAAATGCAAATGCTAAACAAACTGCACCGTATCCAATATTAATACATTGCAGAAGTTATCCTCTAAATAAATCGCGAAGTAAGTTTGTAGCGGTTGGTCTGTCAAGTTATACACCGCATTGGCGTGTAGTGCAACTGTATGGTTGTAAAAATGACTGGATAAGTTTCAACGAAGAAGAATGGAAAGTGTTCTTGGCGAATCAAGGAGTGATAACAAACTATTTCTTTTCAAGAGATTTTGAAGTTCAACCAGTAAGCATAAGTCATTCAAAAACCATTTCCTTCCAAACTGTTGCAAAAACAAAAGTGATAATCATACAGGACCAGGGTGCATCTGAAATTTACTTGGGATTGGAGTCCCTTGTGGAATTATGGAAACTCCTAGCATTAATTGATTGTCGATTGGGTCTGTTAAAAGGCTTGGAGTTTGAAAAGTTTTACACAAGCGTTATCAAAGGGGTTGCCTGTATGTCTGGCGACATAAAAAGCAACATTCATAGCGTATTGATGAATTTAAATATAAAGTCTGAAAATGTTGTGTGTATGTTGGAGATGTTAAAATTTGGTGAACAAGTAATTACATGTGACGTTGAATTTGAAAACTTTGCAAATAAGATTAATTAACAAAAGGTGTCAGAATGTGGATGGCATACTCTGCAGCATCGCGTCCTGTGGCTACAGATTTACACACAGCAGTTATACGTCTTCAGAGTTTGCTTCAAGACTTGGCATTCGATGCTGGGCACGAAAGCGTGTATGGGTTTGAACGATTCGGAACTATCAGCGAGCTTAAGGAGTTAGAAAAAGAATATCAGAAGAGGGTCAAGTTATGTTGAAAATTTTTGGAGAACCGTATATGTGGAAAGCTCCTTCTGGAAAGTCTAATCGATATTGATTTAGAGGAGTTTACTGCTGAAGTTGAAATATTTGTGCGCAAAGATTAAAACCTGATATATATCAGTTGAAGGGCAGGCAATCATTACTTGAAAGTTCTATAAAGTGTTGAGATGCCGATCGATAAATTTGGAAGACAGTTGCATAGTCATCATGACCCTCAAATTTTTCTTGCAGAAATGGGTGAGCCGGAATTAAGAAGCGAATCTAATTTATTATTACTGGCTCTTAGGACCGATGAGAACGGCAATTTTGTTTTTCTTGGAGATGAAGCTAAAGGCGACAGACGCGTGTGTAAGTGTCCAATAAGGGGAACCATTACAAATGTAAGAATCTCGATGAAGGAAGTTAAACTTTATATTAACGACAAAGAAGTTAAGTACACTGATTTGGTTGGAGTTGACCTGAAGGTAGACGATGAGATTACAGCTATATATAATATCAAAAATAGCTACCAAGCACTGATGTTGACGTTAACTTTGCAAAGCCCCCTTATAGTGCATGCATAAATGTCATAAAATGGTTCGCCAAGTGAAGTTTGATATGTCAAAAAATAAAATCCACAATATGATAGTATGGAGTTTCGCATATCGGCAAAGTAGAATAAAGTTTTGGGAATTTGTAGCTGTAGATCGATGTAGATTTCAAAGAAGAATTGAAGATACACATAAAACGCTTGTGAAAGTTTTAAGTTCGAACCATAGAAATAAGATCTACTTAGAACGCTTTGCATAATTTTATAAAGAAATTAAAATGTATTACTATTAATAATGTTCATGACTTGTTGTATGTTAGAAATGTTTTTGCATTACAATGTATTATTAACAAATATATCTATCGTTTTAACGAAACCTGTATTTTATTAAATAAAACTAGTAAGTACATAAAAAAATTTATTTGAAAATTATTGCATTACATAGTATTCGTATAAAATATAAACATTAGACAATGCACAATAACATAGTGGTTTCACATGATACATGCAAGATGGTTTTGATGCACTCAGTGCTGGTCGTTCTTCAATTTCAATTATATGTTTATCGATGAAACTTCTTAAAAATGTAGCTTTTTCATGTCCCTTTACGTAGACTACGTCAGCATCTCGAACAGATCGCATCAAAATTTTTGGAAATAAGAAAACAGGCGTGAATCCTTCATCCCAATTAATACAGTGATGATTTTTCATCAACCAGTTAGCTTTTTTTTGTAAATTTTGGGGCAACGCAGAAAAATGAAACGGAGCTCTAAAAATGTAATGTGAAATGGTGTTTCCATCGTATGCAGCTAATTCTTTTGGTGAAAATTTTTTTTCGGAAATCATGAAACCTTGGAGATCTATTATAACAAACATGTTGTCGCTCCCAAGGCACTGATTAAACTAACCATTTGGTTTTAATCTTACAGCTGTTTAACTGCTTTTGTTAGCGCGTTGTATGTAAACACGCGATCGTGCAAAACCAGGCAATACGCTATTGTATCGGCCGCCATGTTGACTGCCGTTTCAAATTCGAGTCTAAACACAACAGCATTATCTTGTAAGTAATCCTTTTGATTCGAACAATCCACAACAATAAGAGGAGCAATCTTTTTTAAATCTTCTAGGGATAATAGAGGTTCGTTGTGTTTGTTATAGTATGTTGATTGGAAGTGTGAATACATTTCGTATAGAGTTGCATAATGTTTATTTGCGAAATCGATATTTAAATTATCGTATGAATATCTATCGGTGTTTAAGTAAACTCGAAGAATTGTAATATTACAATTATCAAATTCGCTCATTTTTTTGTCGATTTTTCCAGAACGATCTGTCTGGAAATCCAGTATAACTTGTCGCGGAGTCTGTAATTTTGTACTGGTGGCAATCGCATGAGAATGTTGCGTAACTTGATTTAGTCCTGAGATGATATGAAGTTGCCAACTTCTAAACGGTACTTGGGTGTCGATATTTTTATCTATGTATTTTGTTAGAGCTAATTCTTGAGCAAGGCCTGCTGTAATATGGGAAACTTTCCAATAAAGTTTTTCAATTGTAACTTTAACATCTTCATCTATAGTTGGACTATATATCGCATCGTTATCTGTATTACTTCGAATTAACACCAATTCTTGCCTGATATTTAGTACCACTTTTCCGTAATCCTCCGCAAAGCCCAACAGCATGCTGAGGGGTATGCAAACGTTAAAATCACCAGATGCATCAACTATTTTGGTTGTTGCGTTGGGAAGCCATCCAGTGTTTTGAAGCTTTCTAATATCGTTAGAACTGTAGGAAACATAACCTTTCATAGTAGATGTTATACCAGGTTTCGTTACCGAATCAACCACAACGCCATTCATTTCATAGCGAATTTCGCTAAATAGGTGGGCAGCTCCATTGTTAACAAATGTAGCGTTTGTAGCTCCTCCAGCTGTTTCTTTTCCTTGTATAAACAAGTAACTTAAACCGGGTAGTGTTGACATATCTTCTTGAATTGGAATCCGGATTTCGTCATTATTTTCAAAGCGATTCGTATAGGGTTGATGAGTATGTATTTGATTGCTAACAATTGAATTGTCAACAAGAACTTTTTCACTAATATTTAAAATACTCATTGTAACACTTGAAAACCTAACGATTTAAGAAATGCTTTATTCTTCTTTGTCAATTGATCGACTGACGACCTCTTACTGACTGCGGAACGTTTGGTATGTCTCATGTTATATCCTTTTGGAGCTGTAGATGATGTGTCGGAGCTAAAATTGCGGTAAGTGGTGTTGAATCTGAAACCCATTATAGCTTCTTCAAATGCAAACTGATCGTCACGGTTTCTTAACTGAAACTGACAGGAACATCATCTTGGTCAAGTATTTTAATTGTTATGTTGGTAATTATTTTAGTGCTGATTGGAAGATAAATGACTGGATTTGGAGACGCAACTATTTTGTATCCAGACGGTACAGTAGGAAAAAATTGATGAATTATATGACCTGCTTCCCCATTCTTATAAGATCCCAACGATATATTGCAATGTATTAATATGGAATTTATTTTCATTATCTTAGTTATATTTTCAGACGAATGCCACATATTGGGTTTATATTTTTGAGGTAGAAATCCTAGTAAATCTCCTATCGAGTTATCCACAGTGAAGTCTATTTCGTGCGACGACTTAATCATCGTTTTCAGCGTGCTGTTACTACTTTTATTAAAACGTATTCTCGGTTAGCTGGATTCAGGCTAGTTTGCATGTAGTCGTTGATGTCGTTAATTTTATAAGCTCCTTGAGGTATCACAATATCCTCTCGTCCAGTAAGTTTGAAGACGTTCTTCGGCGGTGATATATTGGGAATAGAATTGTACGACTCAAAACTAAGTAAACCCATTACATATTCGCTGTCTTCTTCCAAAAAAAAGTGGTGGATTGAAATCTGCACTTAATACTGACGATTTACTGGTAAAAGTAAAAATGGTGGACATTCTGAAGTACTTTATTCAAGAACTCAAAGCGCACTGCAGGTCACTGTCAGTTTACGTAGCTATATAAAAACTGCAAACACAGATGACCACAATTGTAGGAATTCAGGTTCTGATATCTATCAAAGTTGTACGCGATGTTATTCTTGCTACCGTCGCTGCAAAAGTATTTTATTAATTCAAGAGGAGGTTTCAAATGTCCTATGCTGTCGAAGTATGTTAAGTTTTTACTACGCTTCACGTAGGAAGTCCAATGGGTGCCAGGACCTATTTTATCGTCGAGATTTACGATACCGCATTCGTTCTCATGAATTCTAGATGGCAAAGCGTTGCGCACGAATACTCCTCTAAAATTCGGAATTTTTAATATTTTAGCATACTTCGCTAAATCAACGTTTGTTAACGCTCGTCGCGGTAGCTTTACAGTTAGTTTTTTGGTTGGTAGGGTCTTAAATATAATCCAAATCCTCTTTTGTAGGGTCCCAAATGTAGACCTTTTCCAAGAGCAACCGACTCCATCGCTTTATTATGTCGCTCCTTTTCTTTAAGGTCTTTTGCAGCAGATTTAGCATCTCCCACTGCTTTGGCGACTGCTGCAGCTCCACCTCCTAAGAATCCCAGGGCGCTTAAAGCGGCAAATATTGGTATGAGCGGTAAAATACCGCCAGTTTTAGGGATTTTGATTATTCTAGTTTTGGCTCAGCAATTTTACTTTTTTTAATGGTTGCTAAAGCTAACTTTGCAGCTTTCATTACATCGTATCCTTTATTACCTTTAATACGGTTTCGCGCACGCGTGACCGCACCGGTAAAGCTAATAACTCCACCAGAAAGTTTTTGTCTCACTTTTTTTGAACGTCTCTTTTTACGTAGAGCACCCACTACTAGTTTGGTTTTTCCTTTCATAATACCTGTTATGGTTAGTGCAGCAGCTTTTTCTCCAAATTTAGCGTCTTTTGAACGAAAACGTTGCCACGCCTTTTCGGAAAGTATCTTGTCAGCTTCGTGTCGTTTCTGAAGATCTTTATGTTGAGAATATGCGATATCGTGCTCTTTGCACGCTTCATCTAGCGGATTAATTCCCTGATCTCCCCTAGCAAGTCTTTTCTTTAAACGAGTACCTGGACCACAAAACTTATATCCAGGCACATGTAGTTCAACTGGCAAATTATTTATAAGCGTATTTGAAACACCACAACCTTTCCTTCTCACGGTTCGTCGACGAATACCTGGTTTGTGCGCGTAAACTCTCATATTAAACGATTGCGATCGATTACAAAGTTTGAACTGCAAACATTTCTTTAAAACTTGTTCTTATATATAACTTGATCACTGTTTAGGTTTAGCTTAGTGTTTAGCGAGTGTACTGGAGAGAAAGGTGTCGAAATGAAAAGGATTACAATTGAAAAACAAAATGTAACCCTACCGATCGTAAATCACGATGCTAAGTCATTGGTAAAACCATTTCTAAGGCATAGTGTTTTACTAGGGGAGAATTGTAAAAGAGGGCTTTTCGTGGGCAGCTCAGATAGCGGTAAAACAAGCGTGATGGTTACTTTGATAGAACACCCTAACGGCCTACGATTTGAAAATGTTTATTTATATAAGACGCTAGATCAGCCTAAGTATGCATATCTTAAGAACTTATTAACTCCGATAAAAGAAATTGGTTACGAGGAATACGAAGATGGGGCTGCAGTCCCACAACCCATGAACGCAAAACCCAATTCTGTAATTGTTTTTGACGATGTGGTCGGAGAAAATTAAAATATAATTGAACAATACTATTGTTTCGGACGTCATAGAAATATCGATTGCTTTTACCTATGCCAAACGTATTCATCTATTCCCAAACAACTCATTAGAGACAATGCTAATCTGATTGTAGTATTTCAACAAGATAAAACAAATCTCAAACACATTTACGACGAACACGTCATTGTGGACATGTCGTTCGATCAGTTAAAGGAATTGTGCTCTATTTGTTGGCAGGAGGACTACGGGTTTTTAGTTATAGATAAAGATAGTGCAATAAATTCCGGAAGATACCGGAAAGGCTTTGATTGCTATTTCCACATAAATAATTAAAACTTACTTCAAACTGTTAGTGGTTGCCGAACAACTGTAAACGCAAGATGGATAAACGTCTAATTGCCGAACTGCTTAAAACGAGAAAAGCCGTAAAAAGGAAATATCAAAGTTTAAGGTCAGACATTGCTCAATCGCAGTTACAGTTGGCGGAACAATTAAAACCAATGGGGTTCTGACCTATAGTTCCAATTTTCAAAAATAACGTATGAGCCATGTAGCTTTAGGTCTAACTCAATTAATCTAATACTTTTAAAATTTTAAATTTTTGCAGTAATTAACTGATGTTGTAATAAAAATTTACGATATTTAAATGCGCGCGTTTTTATGGGCGCTATATTACTTTAGGGCGTGACGTCAGCTACCAGCCGTTAACCAAACGCGCAGTGCACAGTGTTAATCTTTGTACGCAATTTGAAATGTCGAGATGACCACTCCCTCTGGAGAGCTGCAAAGTGCTTCAAAAGACCGATGGAACCTGTCCCGCCGATAAGAAACCAGCAAGGACAATGGGCCAGATCGGGTAAGGAAAAATCTGAAGCATTTGCGCGCCATTTAGCAGAAGTCTTTACGCCACACACGAATAACGCTAGTCCTGAAGTTGAAGAGTATCTTACAGCCCCGCTACAACTATCTCCGCCGATTCAAGCCTTTTCGCCTGCTGAAATACGCACTAAAATTAAATTCCTAAATAACAACAAGGCACCGGGCTACGACCTTATAACCGGCAAGGCACTGAAAGAGCTGCCCAGAAAAAGTATCACCTTTTTAACTATATTATTCAACGCAATACTTCGCCTAACATACTGGCCTTCTCAACTCAAATTTGCCCACATAGTAATGATTTTAAAACCAGGTAAGGCACCTAATGAAGTTTCGTCGTACAGGCCAATTAGTCTACTGTCGATAATATCTAAACTGCTTGAAAAACTGATTCTCAGAAGGATAATCGCAGAAGCATTCTTGGAAAATGTAATACCACAGCATCAATTCGGCTTCAGATATGGCCATTCAACAATACAACAATGTCACAGAGTCGTAAATGTGATAAATAGAGCTTTGGAAGACAAAAACTATTGTTGTGCAGTTCTTCTAGACGTCAAGCAGGCGTTTGACAGAGTCTGGTATCAGGGTCTATTGTTCAAAATCAAAGAATTCTTCCCCCATCAATACTACCTTCTCTTCAAGTCCTACCTCTCCAATCGCTATTTCCAAGTAAAGCTCGGCGACGAAGTTTCGGAAATAAAGCAGATTAGTGCTGGAGTACCTCAGGGTAGTGTTCTTGGGCCCCTCCTCTATCTGGTCTACACCGCAGACCTGCCTACGTCAGCTAAAACAGTAACAGGCACCTTTGCGGATGATACAGTTATCCTCTCCTGTCATGAAAATCCATTAACCGCAAGTCGGTGTGTTCAAGAACATCTAGACACAATAACCACCTGGCTGGAGAAGTGGCGCATAAAGGTTAACGAAACCAAGTCCACCCAAGTCACATTCACCACACGTAGGCAAAACTGTCCACCAGTGCTACTAAATAACATCGTAATACCACAGGCCAATGAAGCTAAATATCTGGGTATGCATATCGATAGAAGGCTTACTTGGAGAACTCACATCACAAAAAAAACGGAAGGAAATGGACCTACGGCTTAAAAGACTCTACTGGCTTATTGGCAGAAAGTCTAATCTCTCAATCGAAAACAAAATATTAATCTACAAGACGATTATCAAACCCATCTGGACATATGGAATCGAATTGTGGGGATGCTCCAGTTCGTCCAACGTTGACATCCTACAGCGATTTCAGTCCAAGGCATTATGTGCTATAACCAATGCTCCGTGGTACGTATCTAATCGTACCCTCCACGAAGATCTCCAGATACCCTATGTCAAAGATGTAATAACCCAATACGCTAGCGCCCATATTAGGAGGCTACAAGTCCACCCTAATCCAAGTATTCAGCCCCTCCTAGATAATACCTATCGAAGACGTCTGAAAAGAAAATGGCCAGCAGATTTAGTTATCTAATTTAGACCTAAAATTTAAAACATTACCTATGTCATATGTATATTTATATATTATTTAAGGCAGCACCGATGGGTGTCATCCTTTGCATGTCGTACTTTGTCAGAGTCCACACATTAGCTCATAGAATTCTATATGTTTACATATATTTTGTAATTCTGATTGATAATAAACTAAAGAAAAAAAAAAAAAAATTGAAATGTCAAAGCGTGTTTCTGATTTTAAAATCTATAGAATGTGAATTAACAAATTTAGAAGTCATTATGACTGACAAGGAGTACGTGCAAGCTACCTCAGATAATCTCCCATCTGTTGATGTTTTAATAATAACACTATGGGAAGTGCGACCACCATAACCGGTGGAAATAAAATTTATAAATCCATCAGGGGTTGCTGATGTTAGATATTTTACAGTATTACATTTTTTATACTGTGACCAAGTGAGGGATTGATTTAATGAATTTGTAGGTTTTTGTATTTCCACTTCGAAACAATCTATAATCGATTGTACATTACTATACCGAGTCCTAAACGGTTCTGGCAACACTTTCTTGATGGTCGCTTTTTGAGGCCAGTATACTAATGTTTTCAAAAAATGAGCAAGTGTAGGAACAGTTTTTCCAAAAACTCTCGAACTGTGCCCTTCAGACCAGTTAAATTGATTACCAAGCCTATCGAAACTGTCATTTACTTTTATTTTCGTTAAAGTTAAAAATATTTGCTTTTTAGTAAGGTTACTTTGTTTTACCAAATAATCAATGAACGGTTTAAACCACAATGTAGGGACACCAATGTAACTCTTTGAATTTTGTGAAATAAAAGAAAGGGTAGAATTTAAAGAAGCAACCATTGTATTACTGTAAATTATCTCACTATTGCTATCACTACTGTCATGACTATCCACAAATTCTTCATCACTATTTGGAAGTACACTTTCATAAGAGGATGTATCGTTTTCCATACTGAAGTTACTAAGTAATGACCGGCTACATATTGACTGTGAAACTACAGTGCGTGATAAATGCTTAATTGGAGACGTAGTAGCATCGCTGGTACTCTTCTTTAATGGTGATGTTGCTTTGTTGTATGCTTTGATACTGATTTTACAATTTATTCCTTTACTTGCATAAGAAGGTGTACTTTGAATTCCAATTGATTTTGTTTGAGCTGGCGACTCCGTGCTTCATGTTGCAACAGCAACAGCATCATTATTTATTTCAATTTCGGAAGATGAAGAAAAATCCAATTTAGCAGAATTATATGTACTAGAACTTCCCTGTGTGCTTTTCAGCGCTTCTTGTACCAACTCGATTCTCTTTCTCTTAAGAACTGCGGAACGTTCGGGTGGTGTTGATAATCGTTTTTTATCTTCTTGACAGTCAAAAATGTGTGGAATCACATGTTTTTTTAAGTATATAGGCCCTCCCATTAATTGAAATTTGACATAATTTTCAACATCTTCTTCTAACAAAAATAGGTATTGAAGTAATTACTAGGTTTTAAAAAACGCTTATGTACCACTAAGGCACTAACCATTTATAAGTTTTCAGTTTCATTAAATTTCCTACCTTGAAATGATCTTCACACACATAAAAACTGCTTTTTGTAAGTGGATAATCTCTTCTCACTGCTTTAAACCACAAACGTTTTCGGTTTTCATTTACAGGTACAGAAATGAATATTTTATTTGGAGTAACTATAAATGTAGAAGTGCATTTTTGTTCTACAGCAATAATAATTGGATATTTTTAAATACTGACGCTTCTCTCTTTAAAAAATCACAACTGCCGCATGGCGCTTCGCACAGATACCTAAACGCGTATAGTAGCGCGAGCCACGTGTGCGCACTGCACTTTTTGGCGCGTATTTGAAATATTTTAAACTTTAAATATTTTTTTGGCTTTATTTTTTAGAATTAGAAATAAATAAAAAATACGGGTCAAATATGTTTTGCTATTCTTTTGATAGGTTAGATTTAAAAAAAATTGGTTAGGACCCCATTTCCCAACCCCTTCAGGATCTAATATCAACTCTAAAAACTGAAAGAGTAGATACTCCTGATATAAAAAGTAAAGTAGAGCATATGACCTCTCCACCCAAGCCTATTATTCCCCAACCAAATTTACTAAAGTTAGAGGACATTGGAGAGATTGCACCAGAAACAGAATTACAGGATCATGTAGAATCAGAACAAACCGCAGAAGATGAAGTGCTTGAAGAAAGCGTCCGGGAAGCTAATAAAACCGTACAGCAAGTTTTAAACCAGTTCTTAGATCAGTATGACGGATTAGCTAGGCAATATATCGAAAACATGATACATGACACACAGGACGAATTTGATATGCACTTCGGAGTACGATGGAATCTTGAGAGCAATAAATTTTCTATAGGCAATAAAGAATTAGACTTTGATGGGGAAGACATGGTCATAATAGATGGAGCAAATAGGGTGGTTTACAAAGGAACGCCTGGAATGTATGAGTTAATGTTTAAAAAGAAACCTATAGGTTACAGTAAAACTGACGAAGACAATTATAAAGATATCGTTAATCGGTCTGCAGCCAACCGACAAAATTACAATCCCGACAATCGAATAAGTGGTAATGCAGGGCAAAAGTACAGAAACGTTGTTCGCCGTTTAGTTGCGCCCAAGCGACGAGGTAAAGGACTCCTAAATTTAAATAACAAGCAGATTGAATTTGTTCCCTGGAAAAATCCGAACACGTTAGTGAACTGATTGCAGATTTTAATAGCCTCACAGTTGGCAGGTCATACCGGTCATAATAACGAAATTCTTAGTATAATTGACGCTTTAAAAACAGAAAAAATTTTTAAATAAACAAACCGATGGTTAAATAGAGACCCAAGCTTGACTTCTCATCACATAGCTACGAAATGCCGATCGATAAGTTTGGTAGACACTTACACGATTCTCGTTATAGAGCCTATCCCAGTCATGTTTTATTCAAAGTCAAAAATATATCGGAATTGTATTACGAAGTTCCTCTACACATCGTTGGATCGAAAACTGACAAAGCGGGATTCTTCAAACTCGGAAAGGGGCAAACAGAATACATATTTTCGTTAACGTCGGCTGTTGTTTTACAAACAAATAAATCTATAGAAAACGTGGAAGTGTATCTCAACAATGTTCATGTAACTACTCTGATCGGTCAAACATTGAAACGTGGAGATGCTTTCCGACTTAAGCTTTCCAATGGTGGAAAGGATGTTCTCATGTCGATGCAGTTAGTTCTTAAATGTTCACTGCAACAGGAAAAGGTTCCAGTCTAACATGAACGTTAAACATGAAGTTGTCGAAGAATTGCACAAACCAGCTAGAAAAAATTTTAAGCGGCGACGTGTGATTGTCAAGGGATAAACGATTTATTCCAAGCTGACTTGGTAGAAATGATACCCTACGCAAAACTTAACCAGGGGTACCGATACATTTTAGTTGTGATCAACGCATTTTCCAAATACGTTTGGGCATACCCCGTCAAGCGAAAGACGGGTCAAGCGGTTACCGAAGCTATGAAGAAAGCGCTTAATGCTGCAACACAAAAGCCTACAAATTTTCAAACAGATATGGGAAAAGAGTTTTATAATGCAGAAGAATTTCAAAATTTGATGAAGAAATTCGGCATAAACCATTACAGTAGTTATTCAAATCTAAAACGTAGCATAGTTGAGCGATGCAATCGCACTTTGAAAAATATGATGTGGAAACAGTTCAGCTTTCAGGGAACCTACAAATGGCTAGATCTTTTACCAAAAGTCGTAAAAGCGTATAATTCAAAGAAACACAGCACAACTGGGTTTAAGCCGAAAGATGTTAATAAAAAAAATGCTAACGAGATTCTAGAAGCTGCATTCAGTCATACTAAAACGGTAGATTCCAAGCAACAAAAATTTCACTTGGGCGATCATGTTCGGGTGAGCAAATATAGAGCAGCATTTGCCAAAGGATATACCCCTAGCTGGAGCAACGAAATATTTAAAATTGCAAAAGTTCGTCTTACTAACCCAACAACCTACATATTGGAAGATGAAACTAAGCAACAAATAAAAGGAGGATTTTACGAGTACGAATTGCAGAAAACTAAACACCCAGATATATTCCTAGTGGAAAAAGTGGTTCGGAGAAAAGGAAATCAACTGTTCGTTAAATGGTTATGTTTAGATAAGAGGCATAGTTCATGGATATCTAAAACAGATCTTGTATAATTTTCTTGAACTATAATTATGATGAAATAAAATAATTTTTAATATGTATCTAGTTTAATTATGTTGCTATACAAACGTGTTTGTTCTTTAGATTGTCATTTACAAATAATTGATATTAAATAAACTTCAACGAAGTCAAGTAAAATATAAACATTTTTCTCACATTCTTTAGTTGTTTTACTCTACTATAATATATATACACGTTTAAATAATGCTAATACAAACTACTTAAAAATTACAAAGCGCAAGCAAATATGAGTAATAGCGTACAAGAAAGTTTGTGTAAACGATTATGGTAACACTCCTGCAGCAAAATAACAACCAGTACTGTTCACTCGCGGCAACTGTAAATTAATTTAAATTTGTTCGGAAACGGCTGCCTCTAATAAATCCACCAAATCGTTAAGTCTGCCAACGCTAGGAATATCCTTGTGTCCCCATGCTAAAGTATTGGTAGAACCGGGAATAAAACGTTTGTCGTCGTAAGAAGACAGGGCAACTTTATTAACCAGTTTGGTGTACATAGTGTGCAAACTAGAGCGAAAAACGGGCATCATACAAAACACTCTAGACTGCATGTTTGTAGCTACTGCGCTATACGTTTTCGTCGTAAGAGATTTTTCGATAGCGCATTTCTTCACACCCTTAGCCTTTCTATCTGTTTTATCGCGCGCGTTTACACAGTATGATTTTGCACCCGTTCCGTAATAATTTAAAACAGGGATGCCAGCATATTCGTCTTTTATCTTGCCAACAACAGACATGGTTCGAGGCATTCAGTGTTCCCCAGTTTTATAATTAGAAGTATCGAATTTATCTAAATTCTCTTTCATGTCATCATAAACATTTTCAGTGTAAATTAGCAATATAAAGGAGTCAGTATCCGAATATAGAAGAACAACGTTATTACCATACTTTTGTTTCAAAAAATTATAGAAAAAATCATACATGACAGTTTTCGATATATCCAGAACAGAGAAACCAACATAACTCGGTTTGTTGTAGAAAACAGAAGTTCTGTTCATCTCAACGGCTATTAGATTTTCACAAAATATAGATAAATTTTTGAAATTTGGTTTTGCAATTAAATTTTCAGCCCCAATTCTTTTACCAATTTTCTCCCAATGGCTAAGCAATTTGACGTTTACCTTTTTGTCCACGTTTTCCATTGTTTTTCCAAAAACGCTGTTATTAATACCCTTGAAAAAGTTTTTTTCAAAGTCGGTTTTACTATCGTTTCGAAATTTGGTGTTCAAATCAATATAAGATCTTAACCACGGAAACTGGGTAAATTTCAATATTCTATGAATTCGCGTCAAGATTAAGCCAGCATCTAAACATTGTTTTAAATTTCTGTAATGAATAACATACTTGCTTTTTATCAAATAAATTTGGAATTAATTTTGCATCTTTAAATTTTCCTTCCGGCGGAACTAGCAGCTCGGGACAATATGGGAATTCATTATGGCATTCATGCAAATTTTCTGGGTGGTGCAAGTCAACTTCCAAAACGTAGCCCGTATCCGATTCGTCCGAAATGTTGGAAACGACAAAGTTTTCAATTTCCTCCGCGGTTAGCCAAATAAAATAGCGCTGCGGCAAATACCGTCGCATGGCATAGCCATACAGATTAGTTGCATCTAAATACATGATAAAAGAAGTGGGTTTTTTCGAATCATAATTTTCAACAAATTTGTTGTTAGCAATAGCTTTCCTCCCCACACAAGTACTGACTCCTCCGCGTATTCCCTTTCGAAAAAAATGTAGCATATCCAAATCGGTTAGCAACTCTAATTCCACAGCAGTGTATTTCAACATAGCATCCCAACTTAGACCTGGAGCCGTGTAATAATGGGCCGGATCTAGTAGGTAATGCTGTAGGCAAAGAGTTCTAAAATTTTCAAATACGTCAGCCAAAAGTAGTACGTCCGATTTTAGATAGATGTCAGAGTAGTCGCCCAAATATTTGCATTTAAACGTTTTCCACACATCAACAGCGCGATTATAATTTTCGACCGAGATTTCCTGCTCGTTCAAAGTATCATAAAATTGTTCTATTGTCGGCAGATCGCGCTGTTGTAGTTTGGAAAACGAATCGACGTAGGAGTATAGAAACACACCTTTTTGTCTCATAAGATTAAATTTAACGCCGTTGCCAAATTCTTTCTGTATTTGAAAACACTGATCGGAATTTAAATTTTCAGCCAAACTTAAAGAACTGTTCATGAACCGAAAACTGTCTAAAAATCGCAAATGAATATATATTTTCTCGTTCTTGCCAGCATTATTTTGAATTTCATCAACTAAAAGGTGCTTGCTAAAAGATATATATTTTTCCTTGTTTTGTGGAATAACATCAATTTGTTCGTATTTTAAGGCAATTTGTTTGACAAAAAGGTGGGAATCATAATTTAAATTATGAAAAAATATGGGAATAAAATTTAGATTGCAAATGGAATGGGCGGCTCCGCGGTAATTTCCTGTGAGATGCCAGTGATCTTTTACTTTATCTTGCCCATCGTCATCAAACGCTAAACTACAGATGTGGCATGAAAGAGCATCATTAAAATTTTGAATTTCGTTTGCGGTCAAAACTTTCATGGGCACAACATGTTTTATATGGTTGGAGTATAAATTTTAAACGTCCCTTTCTAAACGCTCCATGAATACATCAACGGTATTTTCACCACGATAAATTTCGAATTTGGATAAAGTGTCATCATAAGAACATTTAATAAAGTACGCGAAAGAGTAAGGTTGGTGTTCACACACGGTTACCGTGAATGGTTTTGTAGGATTAGGATGCGACGTAGCAAGTGGTTTTAAAATAGTTTCAAAATCAGCATAAATTATGAAGGGGACTTTTAATTGTTTTTGATAATTTTCAAGTTTAAGAATATTTTGAGGCACCACTTTTCCCAGTTTGTTCTTTATCAAGTCAGTAGTTGGTAATTTTGTGTAAACGTGATTACAGTCAAAACGAAGGTGCATGTGTAACTGTTGTTCAGTACGAAAGTAATGGAGACAGCCGTCACAGAAGTGTTTTGCACCATCTCTAGCCGTTATTTGTTGCGAAACTAATCTAGAGAAATCTTTTATCCAACAGTAATGACTATTACCCACTGTATCAGTAATAAGCAGTAAATTGATATGAACAAATTTTTTATTGCGGGTGTAATGCAGGGGTCCTACAATTTCGTATTTCGTAACATTATTTCGAAAAACTTCTTCAACACCGTACACGTTAATAGAAAGTTGTGGATTACATTTTTCAAATTTAGAAACATCGCTTAATCTCACCGGATATTTCGATGCCGTCGAAGCGCAATAAGTGCCGGCAATCTGGATAGGAGCTGGTTCGGTTGGGCCGCCCTGTCGGTTGACAAATGGCGGAAGTCACCGCCCAGCCGAAACAGCATTCATCCTCATTTTGCACATTTACAACCGCTTTCTTGTTCTGAATCTGTTTTGGGAGCGGGATGTAGGACGAGGCTCGAAGCGGATTGTACTTGTTAATATTTACATCCAAATACATTAGGTGCTTCAAACGCCACCCTGTAAAAAGATATGGTCAATAAATATCGATACAAAAGACAAGAAAAGTATGTACCCGACTCTCGCTCCTGAAATTCTGACACCTTCACGTCCAGCATCCCCGTAAAACGATCATATAAGTCATTCAAGTCGGTCGCAACTGTTGCAATTTCATTAACGGTTTGAAGCGTTTTTATATCTTCTATTTCTTGACTTTCCAAAACAAACAATCCAAATAGCTCTAAATTGATCTTAACGCTTTTAAATGTCGCCATTTTATTTTTTATTAAAGTTACAATGTTATGTTTAATCTCGTCCATAAATTCCGCGACACTTATATAATTGTTAACGGGAGTTACTCTGTGGGTAACAATGCGCTGCTTGAAGGCGGTCTGACGGAGCACCACTCCTTCTTTAAAGGCTGCTACACCAGATCGGTTTGCGTGTCGATTGCTCCTGAGATGTGCTACATATCCGGAGCGGGCAACGTTTTTGTCACACACATCACAGTAGCGCATAGGAGAAGGTCGAGAATCTGAAACAAAGAGAAACATATTACTCTAAACATCTGAAACGCTGCAGTTCGACTTACCATTAGGAGGATTTGTTTTAACTCTTTTGCTTGTGGAGGATCCTTCGCCATCGGTTGCCACCGAAGCCTCCAACTCGTTGCCTGAAAACCGCAAAATTGAATATTCTTTTTACGTAATTAATCAGAAGCAAATCAACTTACCGCTCGTAGATAGGTGACTCAACTCCTGACGGCAACTCTCTCTTCTTTGGCGGTACAATGCATCCGATCTGGTGAAGAACTTGCTGCATTTATCGCACCTGAACATGCTAACTTGGTAAGTAGCCAAAGAATGAACACACCTACCAACGCCAGAAGGATATAAACAATTGTTAGCAGCAGAACTTTGTTATTTGTTCTTAGAAACCTACACCGAGAGCATTTAAATAAAAAAATTACTAGACTCGGTGTAGACCTCCAACTGGAACGAACGCGGACGTTGAACTCTCCAGTCAGGAAAGGATTTTCGGGAAGGTTTCAACCATGTTACTATGGAATTGAATTGTTAAAAAGACATATTAAGCAAAAGATAGAGTCCTAATTAGTGTCTGCTGCACCCGAAGCACCTTCGATAACCTCAACTTTCTGGCCAGCTCATTTAAGAGCAACCGCCGTGCCTTATTAAGTTGGCGGATGGTATGATTGTAGTTATACCTCCTAAGGTTATCTTGGTGCTTCGAAATAATTCTCTGGAAACGGTTCAGCTTGCGCTCGCTAGCGTCAAGCATCTCGATGGTTTTGAGGATCTCCGTTTCCAGAAATTCGCTGGCGCGTAATTGGACTCCATCTGCACACCAATCTTCAAAACCATCGTTTTTAATTTCTCGCGTGAAACGTTGTGATGGTGCAGCTGAACCATCACTCGTTGGCGGAGAAGCTGAAGTACCTGCGGGGGTTGGGTCAGCTGCACTATCAGAAAGATTCATGGATGTTTCCCCATGGGTAGCGGCGGTAAGGTTCGGAGTGTCAGCAGTCAAACTGACGTCTGCAACCCATGTTCTGAAACACTACCCTGAGAATCGCCGTAATCAAATGTTTCTTCAAAAGAGTTATCAATATTCAAACTTTTTTTCAGATTTTGAGAACGATTTCGGGACAAAATGCTGTTTTGTGTAAATTGTTGGTAGAAGGTTTGTGTCGACATTGCTTTAATAACGTGGGAATTAAAAGTTGAATAAGGACTTAAATTTTGTGACAATGGAGACATTTCAATAGTTCTCCAATCGAGCTTTTGAGCCAAAGGAGACACTTCTGTGGTATTTGAATGCACTTCGGAATCAGAACTAAAACTTAAATTTTTATTATTATTTGAATTTAATTTTGAATCAGCGCCATTTAAGATTTGGTCCGAAAGGGTCATGATAATATCCGAGTCGACTTGTGAATTAGCACTATTTTGAGACAACGAAGGCTTTTAATAAATGAGATTTGAATCATTGCTAATTAAATTTTGGATGCTAGCTATAGAAATATCCCCCTGATCAAAAATTCCATCCAAAAAGTTATTAACTGCTTGCGAACAATCACGAAAAGAAATTTCAATAATTGTTGCAGGTTTTGCAATATTGCTGCTACTGACAGAATTATTCTTCTGGTGATTGTTCTCAAATAGTAAAAATTCGGCAATACTCTTTTTCAGTGCATCCACATTTTTATTTTCTCTACTAATTTTAGAATTTGGGGTGCTAGCTGCAGAAATGTTCTCATATAAACTATTTAAATTATTCGTCCCGATACCGTTCAGCATCTGATCAACGCATTCTGCCAAATTAAATTTCGGTTGCGAAATACATTCATTTATTTCAACACTATTTGCAGAAATCTGCTCGAAATGGACAGAGATTTCAGCATGATTTTCATTCGCAACATTTTTCACTAAAGCATTAAAATTCAATTTAGGTCGCGGAACACTTTTGATTTTGTTTAACAAGTAATTCCTCAAAATGCTTTCACACACTAAGTCCTGAACCGATTGTTGTTCAATAGCTTCTCCTTGGTGGTTATTTTCAGGTCTTAGCAGCTTTGCATTTTGAACAATTACATTTTGCAAAATTTTGATTTTATTGGTCGATTCTATAGGTAATGCTTTACTAACCTCAGAGCTGGTGGAAGTGCTCGGTTGCGGGCAGGCGCAGAGTTTAGCTTTGGACTGCTGGGACTTCCTCAAAGAGAGTCGTGACCACTTGGAGCGAACACCTCGAGGAAAATCACTACACCCCAACACAACACCGCCACAAACACCACAAGAACCGCTGTAAGCACTAGCATCCATTTCCCTCGAGATCTCAACCTAAAATGGCGCCCCAGACGTTGAGGAATGTTTATTACCCAGACAGGTTAACCTTGGCCTTGATTCCAAGGTAAAGTGGTGAGGGGTGCAACCTTGAAGTAATATGAAAATTAGCGAAATTTAGTAAACCAGTTCAAGGTCAAAGTAATACTCAATGCAAACCCCCTTGGATAAAGTTAAAAATCACTTCAAAGTTAATATTGTCTTAAAACTACTTTTAAATAAATTGCTTTGCATACTTACTAAAATCTGCTTGGCTGTAAACTGTAAAGAAAATTAAAATAATATATACTACTAAAAGCAACTACAAGCAAATGAATAATAAAAGTGAAAGAAACACAAATGCAATAGTCAAATACTACTAAAAACAGCTACAGCTAAAATTACAAATGAATAATAAGTCAAAGAAACACAAAAGCAATAGTCAAATACTACTAAAATCAACTACAAGCAAATGAATAATAAAAGTGAAAGAAACACAAATGCAATAGTCAAATACTACTAAAAACAGCTACAGCTAAAATAACAAATGAATAATAAGTCAAAGAAACACAAAAGCAATAGTCAAAGAGTTCTGTTTAGAAATCGCAAGTTTAACTAAGCACTTAGTAAATAAGCAAAATGGCAAATACGTATATGTTAGTTGTGTGTACTGGAGTCTCAATCTGTCTAAAAACTAGCACCACTGGAAGACTCATACGCTGCGTTCCAGCTTTCAAACGTTTTCAGAGCGTGTGAGGCCTTCCCTACTACCTGCAAAGAGACTCTAGTACACGCAACTAACACATATTTATTTGTGTATTACTGTTTCCCTTCTAGCGCTGTGTTTTTATATATTTGTGTTTTTCTGTATTTGTGTTTTTCTTTATTTGTTCTAAGTGCTTAGTTGAATGATATCTAACCTGACATTTAACATTAGACATTAGACAGTTGACCTTTGACCTTTGACCTTTGACCTTTGACCTTTAACCTTTCAAAATGTTGTTTGTAGCTAATTTTGGTGAAATCGTTACCAGACTCGCCTGAGTAAAAGTGCCAGATCATGAATTTTATCTGCACGACCTGAGGCAGTTTGGTGAAAGCTTGGGTCGATGGTTTGCGATTCCTCTAGCACAGGCAAACATCCTGCGGGAATTCGTCCTAGGCGACGCCGGCGGCGAGGCAGGTTACTTTCTGTTCTTCCGACACCCCTTTGGTGGTGTGCTAGCAACCAAAGATGGCTGTCAGAAATTCTTCCTCGCAGAAGATGTCGCTGCAATAGTGCAGTATATGGACGAAGACTCGCTGTGGGATGCGGACACTGAAGAAAATTTTGCTTTGTAAGTATATTTTAAAATATGCAAATATCGATTATAGTTTGTAAATAAAATAAAAATGTTGGTTTCAATAAACTTTAGTATAGTAATTATTTGTAATAAAATGATTTAAAATAAACTTTGTTTACAGATAGTGCTATTGGACGTGCAGGCGGTCGAAATGTTGTAGAGGCTGTGCGGCGAAGGATGTATATATGTATAATAACCAACACCGCGCAAAAGCGGTTTAGTTTCATATGCTCAAGGCCAACTACCTCCAACCATGTGTTAGAAGATCCTCAGTTTTCTTCGAGCTCTCGCACGATCAACATGTTGTTCCTGTACGTTCCTGACGACGGAGTGTATCACGTAGATGAAGCTGCCGAAAGTCGTTATTATAATTTTGATGAAGAGCCAACTGTAAATCCTGAACTAGTCTTTCAATTCCCTAAGATATCTCAACCATTAAACACCACACTAGCAAACTTTTTCTGAAATGAGTCGGGATTCTTTCATTACGATGCCTCCACTCTGTACACCAAGAATCCCTATCAGATGATCTGCTTGGATAGATATCCTGCACTACATAATTTGGAACTTCGCGTTAATGCCTTCGAGAGGTTAAACGAGTTAAAAACCACAGCTAAAGAGGTGGGGAAAGTGGATAAGTGTAATTAGAAAGTGTAGTGTCATTTATATGATTTGCTCATTCAGTCTTTGTTTGTGTGCGGGTCAACATGATACCTATAAAATTATTAGCAGCCTTGGCAGCTGTCTACGGTGGTCTGCTGTATGTGCTGCAACCACCGAATTGCGCTTCAGCATCTATTGCATACGATCGTGATGGTAATAACAGTGTGATTTGGAACAAAATGGATATTGATACCTGGGCTGACATTCCAGTCTTCAAATCGTCTGTCAAGAACTTAACGGAAAATGGTTTCGTAACATTCAAGATTAAATTTCATTTTCCTAAATACACGATAAGTACTAGTCGGCAAACTATCGTGACGAACAATAAAAAGCCTAATATGCAAAAAGTTGCTATTAATGGCAATCACTATTGTTGTACTTTTACAATAATTCTTGGTACTATTTTATTACTTAGTTTATCTATGTGTATTATATATTTCTTTATATACTGGTCAATTAATTACAATAACCTACCTTAGTGATCACTATGTATATTTAATTAATAAATATATTTCAATCTATTTGGTGTTTTCTTTTGGAGCGATGAAGCTGGTGGACGCCGTGGCCGTCGGGTAAAAGAGGAGAATGGTCTTGAGATTAGGAGGGGCTTCTCTCCAGGGGCAGCGCAGGATAGCCGTCCGCAGGACAAAAAAAATTTTTGACTTTGAACTCAAGGCCAGGAGTGGGGGTGGGAGTGGGGAGTTACCTTGACCTTGAACTCAAGTCCTGGAGTGGGGAAAGTGGTGGGGAGTGACCTTGACCTTGAACTCAAGGTCGGGAGTGGGGGGTGGATCCAGAACTGTCCATTATATCCTACTAAAAACAAGGACAAGAAAAATTACAGGAAGGGTTTCTACTGTTATACAGCGGGGTACAAAAGCAAGAGAACGCAGGAGGAGCAAGTGTAGGATTCATAACACATAAGAACAACCTGAGCAATATTAAGGGCTAGAAGTTTATACACGAAAGGATCATGATAGTGAACTTACAAGAAGGAAAGGAAGAGATTTACCTGATTATTGTATACGGACCAAATATCAACGAAAGAGTGGAGGAAAAATAAGAATTCTACGAACAGTTACAACAAAACATAGACGAAGGAAAAGGGGAAGTAATGATAACCGGAGATCTAAACGCAAGAGTAGCAAACAACCCCAAAGAATGGGAGACGGTAATCGGACCTTTCGGGGAAAAAACTATAAACGATACAGGCAAAAGACTACTAAGATGCTGCATTGCAAATAATTTAGTGATTGCGAATACTAAATTCCAGCACAAAGACATACATAAATACACGAGATGCGAAGAAGTCAGAGCAGAAAGGTCGATAATAGACTACTTTATAGTAGAAATAAATAAATTTAGCCACATACAGGACTGTAGGGTAAAAAAAAGTTACGAAATAGGCAGCGACCACTGCCTACTGATACTGAAAAGAGCCACAAGAGAGCAACAAAGCACTGAACTCACTCACACAAAAACGGGTTAAACAGATAGTGAAAACCCATAAACTTAAAGAAGAAGATAGCAGAAACAAATTCGCAGAACTAGTCAGACAGAAATTTAGTAATAGGCATTCAACAAATGAAGGAAATTTGGAGAGAGCCTGGAGCACATTCAAAAGAGTAATCATAGAAGCAGCCACCGAGGTATGCGGCACAAGAAGAACAGGCGTAAATCAAAAGAGGACAGCATGGTGGACCCAGGAACTAAAAAGTGAAGTACAAGAAAAGAAGAGGAGATGGAAGAAGTACCTTAACAGTCAGTCAACGGCAGACTATGAAAATTACAAGGTACAGAGAACTGAAGTCAAAGAAGCAGTAAAGGCTGCCAAACGCCAAACATGGGAAGAATTTGGAAACTTTATGGAAACAAACAGCAGAAGTAACCAAAAATTATTCTACAAAACACTAAAAAACCCAAGAAAAGGTACAAAATCCCCAATTATATGTATAAATTCTGAAGGAGGTACGCTTTTGACATATAAAGCTGAAATCATGGGCAGGTGGAGAGAACATTTTTATAATTTACTTAATGCGAACAACGGTCAACGACAAAACGGAGAAGAAGAAGAAGGACCAAGCGAGAACGCTGACGAAGAGGACAGGGCAGTAGGCACCAATGATGACCCACAAATCAATATAGCAGAACTGCAATCAGCTATAAAGAAGATCAAAATCGGGAGAGCTGCCGGATACGACGGGATTTCCCCGGAAATAATCAAATATATGGGAAAAGAAGGAAAGGAGCACCTGCTAAACATATGCAACATGGCATGGAGAACAACACGAATCCCGAATGAATGGGAAATTGCAGTAATAATCCCGATATATAAAAAAGGAGACACGAAAGAATGCAATAACTACAGAAGCATTTCCCTTCTTAGTGTGCCAGGAAAACTATATTCCAGAATATTAGATGCGCGCCTACGAACCCAAGTGGAACACCAGTTAAAAGAAGCACAGTGTGGTTTCAGATCGAACAGAGGAACCCAAGACGCAATATTTACCATCAGACAGATTTCAGAGAAAATCATAGAGTACCAGAAAGAAGCGCACCTCTGTTTCTTAGACCTGAAGCAAGCATTCGATAGAGTGCCAAAGAATGAAATATTCAACGTCCTAGGGAAACGAAATGTCAGCGTTGGTTTAAGGGAAGCAATCAAAAGTTTTTACCGGAACTCCCAAAACATAGTCAGAACGGCCAATGAAAAATCCCAACAGTTATTAAAATTGTAACCTGTAATTACTTCGAGTGCGTTACCTTTTAATTTATTTCCCACGGACGAAAGCCTTGTTAATATAAGCATCTGGTTGTGCTGGGACTAAAAACTGATCTAAAATAACTTCAACTGATTTAGTGAATTCTGATAATGTGCTAGGATTACCGTCGTATGTGGGTATTTCGGTAATCATGGACATATGAAATCCAGGTGGAAATATGTTAGCCATTTCTAATTGATTATTAATTTCTGAATTTGATTTTCAGGTTCTACAGGTATATTTCGCTTGTTTAATAAAAGAATCGGTGGTCTTAGTATATTTTGTCTGTTAATCATATGATAATTCACTTCACAATTATAATTAATTAATATTTTAGTTTTATGTTAGTAACAGTCCTACGCATAGATATTGAGTAATAAAGCTTCTTATAAAACCTAAGGGTTTCGCTTTATGTCTCGTTTACCAATATCTACTTGAACTTAGAATTAACTTAAAATTATGTTATTGGGTTTACATTTGTTTAAATAAACTTTTCACTTTAAAAAAAATATATCTTACTTCATCCTTAATTATTTGGATCGAAAGTATAGGTGTCCAGAACTTCTGTTAATTGGTTGCTGGGGCGATCTCGATGATCAGATAGTCTGCAATAGACCAAATTGTCTCCAATAGACTGGCGATGCTTTGCATGTGGCGATGTGAATCCTAGGGTTCAGCTGTGTTGGTTACCAGACGATTTGTTCGTAGAAGTTACTCGATGTTTAGAATGCCTCAGGAACGCTTTATGGTACAATTTTTGAAAGTACTGAGTTAAATGTTGAAACATACAAAAGGAAGAAAAAATGTTGTGATGTCCTTTTCTTCAGCATCCGTTAGCGACTGCGCCAGTTAAATAAGCCGTGGACTTAGTTAACAAAAAATATATTTATTTTTCAACACTACATTTAATATGTTGGAGTACATATAATATAATTAAACTTATTAGCATAGAAACATGCGGCTTGAATAATAATATAAGACTAACTTCTAAAACTGAATTC
>CATVIB010000487.1:0-10851 GCA_958336395.1 Ctenicera cuprea | reverse complement strand
TATATATATATATATATATATATATATATATATATATATATATATATATATATATATATATATATATATATATATATATATATATATATATATATATATATATATTATATATATATATATATTATATATATATATATATATATATATATATATATATATATATATATATATATATATATATATATATATATATATATATATATATATATATATGTATGTTCTGCTACATGCCTGTAACAGAAATTAGAAATTTTTAATCGTTGTTCATCTACAACCAGTTATGCTTATAACAATTTTAGTGTTTTGGTATCGCACCAGTTTAATGTAACCTCACTTTTTTTGTAAGTTTTCCACATGTGTTACACATTGTTGGTCTAATTATGCTCACTTTTTGTAGTGCCCTGATGAAGGAATAAAAGTATTCCGAAATATTGGCTTAAAAACAAGGGTGCCATTCCGAGAGCACTAAACGCCGTGTTGACCCGACTTTCGGACACCCATCCAAGTATTAACCAGGCAGAGCTATGCTTAACTCTGCTGATCGCGCGGTAAACTTGAATAGATTGTCTAAATAAAATTAAAATCGAAAAAAAAAGGAAAACTAGTAAGAGATAGGTATAGGGAATGTAATAGATGTTTGATGGAAAATTTACAGTAGAATTTAAAAATTAAATAAAAATTTGGGAGTTTTATTTGAAAAAATCAAGTTATGACACATTAAAGTTCAAAATCTTTGGACCGCGGCAACAAACATCCTGTTTAACCAAACTCAACTTTAAAACATCCGAAGAATAGCACATGGCCTTGACTAATATTTCCTCAAAAAAATGTTTAATCTGTAAAAATACGGCTTGTACAGATTTTACTAGTAAGGTCTGCAAATGTCAAATTTACAGAAAAAGTTGAATAACTTGGCAACACCGCAACGGAATTGAAAAAAACAAAAAACAATCGGAAAGAAAATTAAAAGGCAAATAATAATTTACACAAATATACAGGGTGTTTAATTTAAAAACAATATAAGTTTGCTATGCCACTCTGATATTGAACACCCTGTATAATGCAAAATATTTTTATGTAGTAGTACACACTTAATAACTTTTGTTTATGAAAGTTTTCTCTATCTCTAATACTTAACCTGCAATCGACCAATTACAGCGGGCTGCCACATCCTGTATATATGCATATCTACTAACTTCAGCAAATACTTTAATTTGAAAAATTTCGATGAAAAATCACACTTCAAATTGGAAGTATAAAAAGATTTCTGAACTGAATTGTGTAACAAAACTGTCCAAAGCTAGTACATATACTAGTCTAAATTGGTTGTCGCCGATAACTAACGGGTGTTCAAAAAAGAGTCAATTGGGCTTTGAATGCCACTGTCTTGCCGATCCTATCGGCTAAACAATGGCATTCAAAGCCGACTTGACTATTTTATTTGAACACATATGTTTATGTGACATATTTTAGCATGTGCCATGAGCAGACAATACAGCGCAGTTGTGCAATGAGTGTACGGCGTTTGCGAAACTGATAGTCGCATGATTAAATCCTGTGTAGGCTTTATCTTTTTTTTATTCTACTGCTTCTTAAAATGTTGTCGGTCTGGGCAGTTTCTCCTAGTGTTTTAAAATAAAAATAGGAAAACAAACTTGCACCCGCTCACGCTGAATTACCTGTAACTGGAATAATTTCTAATATTTACAGCGTCGTAACTTTTATTACACACATACATATATTGCTGATAGTTTTATTAATTGACATGTACAAAAGCCGTTGTGCTGAAATTTATGTTGTGCTGATTATATAAAACAGTATTATCATTATTAGCTTGTGCTTAATCTACCTGCAATTTTTTAAAGCTTCCCTCTATTCCTACACCTAATTCCTCATTCATTTCTGCGACTAGTTTACAGTTTTTTTCGTCAATCTCAATATACATATCATCTAAAGCTAGAAGCCGTTCTCGGCAGTCTTTAAGTTTAATTTTAAACTGTTTTATCATATCTGCAATAGGTACTTCGCCACCGTATTCCTTTGGTAAAATCTTCAAATCCATTTTATCTTGCAGTTCACTCACTGATTTGTTAATCTGAAATATAAAATTACTTTACACTTGCAATGACAAAAATTGAAAAAACTTACAAAAGTTCGGTTTTTAAGCTTCTCGGATAGAATAGACATCGTAAATTCAACCAGTTTAGCAGTGTTTGGTGACACATTTAAAAGATGATTCTCTTTATGTCTCATTGGTGAAGAGTTCTTAAAAACAACAAACATTTTATATATTATTAACCGATACTTACTCGTATTTCTCAACACCGTTACGTCTATTCTTTTCTTCTTATTTTCCCTAACAGAAAGGAAGGTAATGCAAATATAACATATCTCATTATCATTATAAGATAAGACAATTTTTTGCACTTTCGGAAGTAAATGTACTAATTTAATTCCTTTTTGCGGGGACTAGCGTGTCACTTTTAACGCCGCCGGAGGGATTCAATATTTTCAAAAATCTCAAGTTATTAAATGTATACAAATTGCTAAGATGTATAAACAAGGTGCAAAGTGTGACACATTGTTTAAATCAGAATTAAAAACTCTATTCAAATATGAAAAAATTTAAAATGCCGACCATAAGAAAAAAAAAGTTGACAGTCGAAAATGAGCAATGGTAACAGTTTTACAAAATCTGATCAAAAATTTAGATTCAGCATGAAAAAGTGTCCTAATAATGCGTTAACTAGAATATTAACCTCGGACAGACCGCAAAGACCAACAATATTGTTAAAAAAACAGTACATAAAATAGAACAAAAATTAGGGATTCGACCCCCCAACCATTTATGCAGTAAAATGCTGTAAATGCCTATCGCTAAAAACATTCCAGGGAGGGAGTGAACAGTAGCAGTCCACTATGTACACCGTAAAAGAAGAAAGTATGGGACAAAGGTAATTAGAAAAAAATGACGCCGGTGGCCGGAATCGAACTAAGAACCCCCTGCCTTGTTAGACGGCTGTTCAGGCCTCTATACTACCTAGGCTTGTTGCAAAAGTAGCCTTGAAATCGGCAAACATGCTAGTACGCTGTATGACCTCATACACGTGTCCGCAAAAACGAAATTCGGAACACATCAAGGTGCACCAACTCGCCTAAAAATATATGGTCTTATTTGATAAAAACAAAACGATTTAAAACAAACAAAGCAAACATTATATTTGAAAGGTATGAGTTTAATTCCAGGGTACAGCAAGCAGGGGAATGTGCAAAAGTATTATTACAACATTTCATAAATTGGCGGAGTGATATGAATACCGTCGTCTGAAGGAGGAGTTGATAAGGGACAAAATTGTAGTAAATATGACAGATGTCAAAATAAGTGAGCAAATGTAACATGTGAGCAAACGAAAACGACATCGAGTTTGGCTTTGAAAATTGAAACGTATGTCTGTTAGAACTTCAACTTTGACATGACTTTGACACTTCTAGAAGTAATAATGCACATGACAATGTGATTTAGCTTTCGTTTGTTCACATTGAATTAATCACAGACATATGTTTCAACTTTCAAAGCCAAACTTGATGTCACTTTCGTTTGCTCACATATTAGCTGAAAAGTGAGATAACTTTTCAAGAAGCAGTAGCAGTACGTATATGTACATTGTGCAGACAAGAAAAAAATACAAAACAGAGCCGTTAGAAAATAGAAGTATGAAAGATGAAGTTAATACAATTCAGAAAGAAGGTAGGCCAAAAGCAGTGACAGATCGGCGAGGTACCAAGGAACAAAGTTACGTAGATGGAAAGTTAATGGAGCGAAGAAAAATAAAACGTGTTAGTATTGTGAATACGGCAACTATGCGCGAGTACATTGTGAGGTAAGATTAATACGTTCTATTGTTCTGTAGGAAATAGTTAAATTTTCGGAATCCAAAAACCAGAAAGTGATAATAAAATACAAGGTACTTACATCCCAAATAAAAGTGAAAAATTGCAATCATTAAATAATTTATTAAGAAGCAATTAAGCGTATATGCGGAATGTTGATCAGCACCAAGTTTTAACAAAACTAAGATTTAGTCTAAATTGTGTTAAAATATAAATAAATCCTAAAAAAAAATTTGTCTAGGAAAAAATTCCTAATCAGCCATGGGAAAAACTGAGAATGAATTTATTTAAATGTCAAAAAAAGTATTTTTAATAGTTGTTGATTATTATTCTCAATATTTTAAAATTTTTAATTTACCAAGCTTAAAAGAAGACTAAATCGCCTTTGCTAGGTTTGTAATTCCAAGTTTAGTTCGATCAGCAAATGGACCTCAGTTCCAAAGTAAATTTAAAGAATTTTCCAGAAATTATGGGCTTATTCTTATAACAAGTAACTCATAATATAGCCAACAAATGATTCGGTCGACGCGGCAGTAAAAACAGCAAATAATCTGTTTAAACAATCTCAAGATACTTGAAACATTATTGGCATATCAAAGATATAGAACATGGATTCTCTCCTATAGAGTTGCTAATATGCAGAAAGGTTAGAACTACTGTACTACGTTCGATTTTAAAAACCATTTTGTAAGAAAATGTGGTTGTCAAAAGTTAATAAAAACGAAGGAAAAATAAAAAGAAATAATTACAATAAAAGGCACAATGCTGAAAAAAAATGACTGTATTAAAGAAAGTAGACAGGGTCTGAGTTCAAAATTTAAAAGTGTATAGAGATGTTGTGAGTACTCCCGTATTGCTTAAATGTCTATGTCCAAGATCTTATTTGGTAAAATATGGTAATTCTACTTATCGTGTTATATAAGAATAATGATAATAAGGAATCGAGTTCAGAGGATGTAAAATTGTCGGTAGAGAAAAACAAAAATAATAATGTTGTAAAGCCTATGTGTCGGGATTGAGCTACCCCCTAGTAACCTTTTGAAAAGTGTATCAGAAAATGAAAGTAATATTGGACGAATTCATTCAACTGAAGTCCCAGTTTAGTTGGAACTAAGGAAGTCAATTCGACGTAAAACATATCCTGCGTGATTTAAAGAGTATGCAACTACAGAAGAACTATATTGTAACTCCACTGTATTAACTAATATATGTAGTCAAAAATATGGTAAATAAAAGAGCAACTATGAGACATGATTAGCAAAGCAAAATAAAACCCTTTAATTTTCACAAGAACTTTTTTGTACTTTAAATGTACAGTTCGACTGCTAGGCAGTCATCATCAGTGGAAAAAGAGGAGAACCACAGCGCATCTGAAAATTACAGCAACGAAGTAGAAACGTCTCAAGCCTGGTAAATACGAAATCTGAAATCACGAATTGCCTATGGGTGGATCTGAATTTATAGTATCGGGATTCCCCTTCTCTCGTCGTGCGTTAAATTTAAGTAACGGAGAATTAAGATTTAAACCTGAGTCTTAATTCAAAATGTTAGCTTGAAATTTGTAGTTTGTAAGTCATGTTTTTCAATAAATAAATAAAAAACGGATGTTGCGGCAGGATTAGTAGGCTATTAAATAAACAATAAAAACGACGACAGGCCAGTCCTGAGACAACATTTTTCTCACTTGAGAAAATATGACTTTTATTTTTAAAGAGTTTTCCTAAACATAAAGATCAAGGGATTTTAGTAGTCTCATATTGGGAGGGTCAACTTTGGTTTCCAATCTTTGCCAGTCTTCTATTAGACGACCCAATATAATCTAGCAGCAACAATGAAATAGCATAACTAAGCATTTGGGAAATGGTAGCAATTTTGTATGGTAAAAGAAATAGATTCTATTAAAGTTGATATATCTTCAATATTCGAATTATTAGAAGAAGAGTTCCTATCGGGGGTTAGCTACGCTTCAATCTGTATTTATCTTTTAGCAATATCATTCCTGGAAGTAAAAATCCAGAGGGTGTAAAAAGATTTGTTAAAGAATTTGTTCAAATTAAAACCAGCATTTCATAAATACGCCACTTGGAACCTAAATATTGTTCTGTCGGCACTATTTGTCAGCCAATTGGTTTCCACTCCAATCATTGTTGCTTGATAAATAGACTAAAACACTAGCTACCTTAATTGCCTTACCCACAGTAAAAATACAACGCTTAAACCGTTTGAGGGCTCCTAAGTTAGCTGGGGTGCCGTGTTGCAGTACAATTTACACATAGGGTAAGTAAGCACTGAAACTATGACAAAAATTCGGAAGGAAAAGTAAGAGAAATTACTGCAACAATGAAGAAAGCTCTAAAGATACTGAATTTATAGAGCTCTTGCTTAAATTTTCAAATGCAAAATTTCTAACAATGGAGAAAAATGTAAAGAAATACAAACATTGGTAAAAACCGACCTACTGATTATTCTATTCTTGCCGTGTATAAGCATTCATCAAACACAAATTGCGATGTTTACCTATTTCAACTAGAAGACATTAAATCTTGCCGTGTAAACCGCCAACTACTCGTGCGCCATAGTTGTACATATCTTGCTACTACGGTTACTTACATGGTCGCTGAAAAGTATGTTTATTCGTATATTAAATTCGGATCTCTTTTACCTGTCTCAGATTTTAAAGCCACCGGGTCTCCGCCGAAACAAGCCAAGTCTCCACGCAAGTATTTTATAAAGCACATATTCGAATGTGTTCCTGTCTGCTACACAACTACAGTTTTAGATCTTAATTGGCTAGTGGATTTACAGGGTATGCTTGGGTTACTGTATAGCGAAATGCTAAGGCGTCTATTTAGAATTAAAACTTCAGCGGCGTAGAATGTCTGTGATAGTAATCTCAAATCCTACTATACTTTCATTAAGTAGGGAAAGGCACTTATTGGGCTTACGAATCTCTTCCGCCGGGTAAGACTTTTACTTACGGCAGGATCTGGGCGCAGTAACGGCAGTGGTACCGACAACCAGGAGCAGACAAGAGGTAGTAATTGCCTCGGCCTACTTTCCGGGGGACTCGGAAGAAATACCGCCCATAGAGGTCCGTAACCTCATTGCATTCTGCGAACTAAGGAAAAACACCTTATCCTTGGCTGCGACGCTAATGCACACCACCTAGCATGGGGCAGCACGAATACCAATAATAGAGGTGAGTACCTTTATGAGTTTTTGTCTGTAACAAACTTAGACATAATTAATAGAGGTAAGGAACCCATCTTTGTGACTAGAGTTAGGCAGGAGGTACTAGATATTACACTTGCGTCTCCCCTACTTAGCGCAAATATCATAAAGTGGCACGTTTCCCGCGAAGCCTCGCTGTGGGATCACAAACATATTAGATTCGACTTAAAGGTTACGGGCAAACACATCGAAGAAGTAAGAGTCCCTAAACTGACAGACTGGTGCCTCTATCTGGAGCATATCAGATCTGAAGTGGGCGAACTCAACAGCGAGATAGATACAGTAGAGGACTTAGAACTAGACTCATTGAACCTACACAACCTCATACATACAGCGTATGAAGCAAGCTGCCCTATCAAAAGCCGAAGGGTCACACGTAAAGTGCCCTGGTGGAACGGGAAGCTTGAAACTCTACGATCTGAAACAAGAAGGCTATTTAATAAAGCCAAAAGACAGAGGCGTCAAGCAATGTGGAACCAATATAAAGAGGCCCTCACACGATATAACCTTGAAATTAGGAAATCAAAAAGAAGGACATGGCGTAGCTTCTGTGAAGGGGTAGAAGACACCCCAACAGCGGCTCGCCTACAAAAAATCCTAGCAAAAGACCACACACACGACATTGGCCACCTGCAGATGGCTGATGGACGCTTTACTGAGAGCACAAAAGAAACGTTGGAGCTACTTCTAAGCACTCATTTCCCTGGCTCTCAAACCTACAGGCCTGACGAACCTGATCCGGAGGTAATGGATTTAGTACGTCCACACCAAAAGTCAGGCCAACAAAATATTTTCGCCAAACAGGGTTAAATGGGCAGTCCTTGCCTTTAAACCCTTTAAGTCACCCGGCGGAGACGGCATTTTTCCGGCCTTACTACAAAAATATATAGAGGACCTGCTGCTCACCATCTGCAAACTATACAAGGCTAGTTATTGCCTTGGACATATTCCCAAGATATGGAGAGAGGCGAAAGTGATATTTATACCTAAGGGAGAAGGGCGCTCAAACACCCAGCCCAAGTCGTACAGACCCATAAGCTTCACCTCCTTCCTGTTAAAGGGAATGGAAAAGGTATTAGATCAATACCTGAGAAGCGAGGTACTTCCAAACCGACCGCTTCACCCCAACCAACATGCCTATCAAAAGGCCAAATCAACTATAACGGCTCTGCACAGTCTTGTCAAAGGACTGGAGAAGACGTACATGGCAAAAGAAATAGCTCTCTGTGCCTTCGTTGAGATTGAGGGTGCCTTCGACAACACCTCCTTCGCAGCAATAGCAAGAGCTGCCACGAAGAAAGGTTTCGAACCTTCGATTATCAAATGGATCAAAGCCATGTTAGAAAGTCGTAAAATTACAGCTAAGCTAGGAGGAGAAACAGTTACCATAACAGCCGCAAGAGGCTGCCCCCAAGGAGGTGTCCTATCGCTTCTTTTGTGGTCTGTGGTAGTTGACGATCTCCTAAACATGCTAACACAGCACGACTTCGAAACACAGGGATACGCTGACGACCTAGTGATAATGTTCCGTGGCAAATTTGACACAATAGTGTCACAACGCATGCAGAGGGCTCTCGACACCATCCAGGGCTGGTGTCGAGATCAAAGCCTAAGCATAAATCCGAAGAAGACGGTTATAGTTCCCTTTACTAGACGAAGGAAGCTAAACCTAAAAGCTCCCACGCTAGAAGGAACGACCATCGACTTCAGCAATGAAGTCAAATACCTTGGAGTTACACTAGACCAAAGGTTAACGTGGAACTCGCATATTAAAAAACTTCAGAAGAAGGCGGTGGTAGCAACCCTTATATGCCGCAGGCTTCTTGGAAGAAACTGGGGTCTAAAGCCACAACTGATCAACTGGTCATACGTGACTATTATAAGACCCATGGTCACCTACGCATCGCTTGTATGGTGGGCAAAAACTAAACAAGTCACTACTCAGTCACAGCTAGAGAAGATACAACGTCTCGCCTGCCTGAGTATTACAGGTGCAATGAGTACCTGTCCAATCGCAGCAATGGAAGCCATGTTAGAACTAACGCCCCTACACCTACAAGTGCAAATGGAGGTGATGTCACATGCGCTGACACTCGGTAGGACAAACAATTTCAAATCAGGGGACCTTACTGGCCACCTAGAAATCTTAAGCCTCGCCCATCTAGAGCGAACGGCCTACACTGTATCGGATTTTATGCAAATAAAATACAACTTTGATCAATCCTTCAAAGTGAACATCCCAGACCGGGCTATATGGTCCACAGGAGTGCCTCCCTTTACAAGAGGATCGCTCCAATGGTACACGGATGGGTCAAAGATGAAAGGAGGGGGAACTGGAGCGGGTGTCTACAGTCCTGGGTGCCGTATTTACGAACCCCTTGGATCCAAAACTACCATATTCCAAGCTGAGGTATATGCCATAATCCTCTGCACAAGAATAAACCTCAAGAAGGGCTATAGAGGTGCAACAATCGATATACTCACAGACAGCCAAGCAGCAATAAAGGCTCTAAAAGCCTACACTTGCGAATCTAAGGTGGTCTGGGAATGCCTGGGTAACCTCAAGCAACTGGCTAACAAAAACCACGTTACTTTATGGTGGGTTCCAGGGCACGAGGGTGTACCAGGCAACGAAAAGGCCGATGAACTCGCAAAAAGAGGAGTAATGACGCCTTACATTGGACCTGAACCTTGTTGTGCTGTACATAAAAGCCACATAAAACACGAGGTCAGTCTATGGGAGGAACTAATGAAGTCCTTGTACTGGGAAAACATACCGGGACAACGACAGGCAAAACAGTTTATAACTATTTCGCAAAAGAAAGCAAGGAATGCTTTGTCTCTCAGTAAGAACGAGCTACAAACCATCACTGGCCTTCTCACAGGCCACGCTCAACTAAAATACCATCTTGTCAAGATTGGTAAGGCTGAGGACCAAATCTGCCGACTATGTAATGAGACAGCAGAAACGGCAGAACACATCCTATGCAGATGCAACGCTGCCGGTCGTCGTAGACACAATATCTTCGGAAAGGAGACTATCACACCTACCGAAATAAGGGAATCGAATCTCAGAGACATACTTAGGTTTTTCAACAGCCTACAACTTCTCTAACAAGACAAGGGCTCACAAGTCACAATAGAACCATCAACTCAACTCAACTCAACTCAACTCACTTTATTGGTGCTAATAACTGGAAAACAGTTTTACATACGTCAATTTGCTAAGAAATAAACACATTATACATATTATAAACACATTATAAACAATTTAGACATGAAGATCAAAAAAATTATTATTTAGACATTCTTGCATAGAAAAAAAAGCTTTGCTTATCAAATAATTCTTGACAGTTTTTTTAAATGGGTTCATTGGCAGAATTCTAACATTAGGAGGCATTTGGTTATATAGTTTTATGCCAAAGTGATTTGGACCGTATTGACTTTTTTTTAATCGTAAATTGTTTAACACAATATTTGCTTTGCCTCTGGTATCATAATCATGGATTTGTTCATAAAAATCATATTTATCAATGTTTTTTTTAACACATAGTAAACATTCCCCCTTACTTTGGGATCTGGTTATAAACGAACTCCTCACAAATCTGAATACCGAGGGCTACTTCACCCTTGGTTATGCAGATGACATAGTCGTTCTTATAGAAGGTAAGTACGGCACCATAATCTCAGAAATAATGCAAAATGTTCTGCTTAAGGTGGAGACATCAT
>CATVIB010000486.1:0-42255 GCA_958336395.1 Ctenicera cuprea | reverse complement strand
AAACTGAAACTGAAACTGAAACTGAAACTGAAACTGAAACTGAAACTGAAACTGAAACTGAAACTGAAACTGAAACTGAAACTGAAACTGAAACTGAAACTGAAACTGAAACTGAAACTGAAACTGAAACTGAAACTGAAACTGAAACTGAAACTGAAACTGAAACTGAAACTGAAACTGAAACTGAAACTGAAACTGAAACTGAAACTGAAACTGAAACTGAAACTGAAACTGAAACTGAAACTGAAACTGAAACTGAAACTGAAACTGAAACTGAAACTGAAACTGAAACTGAAACTGAAACTGAACTGAAACTGAAACTGAAACTGAAACTGAAACTGAAACTGACTAACTGAAACTGAAACTGAAACTGAACTGAAACTGAAACTGAAACTGAAACTGAAACTGAAACTGAAACTGAAACTGAAACTGAAACTGAAACTGAAACTGAAACTGAAACTGAAACTGAAACTGAAACTGAAACTGAAACTGAAACTGAAACTGAAACTGAAACTGAAACTGAAACTGAAACTGAAACTGAAACTGAAACTGAAACTGAAACTGAAACTGAAACTGAAACTGAAACTGAAACTGAACTGAAACTGAAACTGAAACTGAAACTGAAACTGAAACTGAAACTGAAAACTGAAACTGAAACTAACTGAAACTGAAACTGAAACTGAAACTGAAACTGAAACTGAAACTGAAACTGAAACTGAAACTGAAACTGAAACTGAAACTGAAACTGAAACTGAAACTGAAACTGAAACTGAAACTGAAACTGAACTGAAACTGAAACTGAAACTGAAACTGAAACTGAAACTGAACTGAAACTGAAACTGAAACTGAAACTGAAACTGAAACTGAAACTGAAACTGAAACTGAAACTGAAACTGAAACTGAAACTGAAACTGAAACTGAAACTGAAACTGAAACTGAAAACTGAAACTGAAACTGAAACTGAAACTGAAACTGAACTGAAACTGAACTGAACTGAAACTGAAACTGAAACTGAAACTGAACTGAAACTGAAACTGAAACTGAACTAACTGAAAACTGAACTGAAACTGAAACTGAAACTGAAACTGAAACTGAAACTGAAACTGAAACTGAAACTGAACTGAAACTGAAACTGAAACTGAAACTGAAACTGAAACTGAAACTGAAACGAAACTGAAACTGAAACTGAAACTGAAACTGAAACTGAACTGAAACTGAACTGAAACTGAAACTGAACTGAAACTGAAACTGAAACTGAAACTGAAACTGAAACTGAAACTGAAACTGAATGAACTGAAACTGAAACTGAAACTGAAACTGAAACTGAACTGAAACTGAACTGAAACTGAAACTGAAACTGAAACTGAACTGAAACTGAAACTGAAACTGAAACTGAATAACTGAAACTGAAACTGAAACTGAAACTGAAACTGAAACTGAACTGAAACTGAAACTGAAACTGAAACTGAAACTGAAACTGAAACTGAAACTGAAACTGAAACTGAAACTGAAACTGAAACTGAAACTGAAACTGAAACTGAAACTGAAACTGAAACTGAAACTGAAACTGAAACTGAAACTGAACTGAAACTGAAACTGAAACTGAAACTGAAACTGAAACTGAAACTGAAACTGAAACTGAAACTGAAACTGAAACTGAAACTGAAACTGACTGAAACTGAAACTGAAACTGAAACTGAAACTGAAACTGAAACTGAAACTGAAACTGAAACTGAAACTGAAACTGAACTGACGAAACTGAAACTGAAACTGAAACTGAAACTGAAACTGAAACTGAAACTGAAACTGAAACTGAAACTGAAACTGACACTGAAACTGAAACTGAAACTGATACTGAAACTGAAACTGAAACTGAAACTGAAACTGTAACTGAAACTGAAACTGAAACTGAAACAGAAACTGAAACTGAAACTGAAACTAAACTGAGACTGAAACTGAAACTGAAACTGAAACTGAAACTGAAACTGAAACTGAAACTGAAACTGAAACTGAAACTGAACTGAAACTGAAACTGAAACTGAAACTGAAACTGAAACTGAAACTGAAACTGAAACTGAAACTGAAACTGAAACTGAAACTGAAACTGAAACTGAAACTGAAACTGAAACTGAAACTGAAACTGAAACTGAAACTGAAACTGAAACTGAACTGAAACTGAAACTGAAACTGAAACTGAAACTGAAACTGAAACTGAAACTGAAACTGAAACTGAAACTGAAACTGAACTGAAACTGAAACTGAAACTGAAACTGAAACTGAAACTGAAACTGAAACTGAAACTGAAACTGAAACTGAAACTGAAACTGAAACTGAAACTGAAACTGAAACTGAAACTGAAACTGAAACTGAAACTGAAACTGAAACTGAAACTGAAACTGAAACTGAAACTGAAACTGAAACTGAAACTGAAACTGAAACTGAAACTGAAACTGAAACTGAAACTGAAACTGAACTGAAACTGAAACTGAAACTGAAACTGAAACTGAAACTGAAACTGAAACTGAAACTGAAACTGAAACTGAAACTGAAACTGAAACTGAAACTGAAACTGAAACTGAAACTGAAACTGAAACTGAACTGAAACTGAAACTGAAACTGAAACTGAAACTGAAACTGAAACTGAAACTGAAACTGAAACTGAAACTGAAACTGAAACTGAAACTGAAACTGAAACTGAAACTGAAACTGAAACTGAAACTGAAACTGAAACTGAAACTGAAACTGAACTGAAACTGAACTGAAACTGAAACTGAAACTGAAACTGAAACTGAAACTGAAACTGAAACTGAAACTGAAACTGAAACTGAAACTGAACTGAAACTGAAACTGAAACTGAAACTGAAACTGAAACTGAAACTGAAACTGAAACTGAAACTGAAACTGAAACTGAACTGAAACTGAAACTGAAACTGAAACTGAAACTGAAAACTGAAACTGAAACTGAAACTGAAACTGAAACTGAAACTGAAACTGAAACTGAAACTGAAACTGAAACTGAAACTGAAACTGAAACTGAAACTGAAACTGAAACTGAAACTGAAACTGAAACTGAAACTGAAACTGAAACTGAAACTGAAACTGAAACTGAAACTGAAACTGAAACTGAAACTGAAACTGAAACTGAAACTGAAACTGAAACTGAAACTGAAACTGAAACTGAAACTGAAACTGAAACTGAAACTGAAACTGAAACTGAAACTGAAACTGAAACTGAAACTAAAACTGAGACTGAAACTGAAACTGAAACTGAAACTGAAACTGAAACTGAAACTGAAACTGAAACTGAAACTGAAACTGAAACTGAAACTGAAACTGAAACTGAACTGAAACTGAAACTGAAACTGAAACTGAAACTGAAACTGAAACTGAAACTGAAACTGAAACTGAAACTGAAACTGAAACTGAAACTGAAACTGAAACTGAAACTGAAACTGAAACTGAAACTGAAACTGAAACTGAAACTGAAACTGAAACTGAAACTGAAACTGAAACTGAAACTGAAACTGAAACTGAAACTGAACTGAACTGAAACTGAAACTGAAACTGAAACTGAAACTGAAACTGAAACTGAAACTGAAACTGAAACTGAAACTGAAACTGAAACTGAAACTGAAACTGAAACTGAAACTGAAACTGAAACTGAAACTGAAACTGAAACTGAAACTGAAACTGAAACTGAAACTGAAACTGAAACTGAAACTGAAACTGAAACTGAAACTGAAACTGAAACTGAAACTGAAACTGAAACTGAAACTGAAACTGAAACTGAAACTGAAACTGAAACTGAAACTGAAACTTCAGTACAGTACTACAATTACAATTACAATTACAATTACAATTACAATTACAATTACAATTACAATTACAATTACAATTACAATTACAATTACAATTACAAATACAATTACAATTACAATTACATTTACAATTGCAATTACAATTACAATTACAATTACAATTACAATTACAATTACAATTACAATTACAATTACAATTACAATTACAATTACTATTACAATTACAATTACAATTACAATTACAATTACAATTACAATTGCAATTGCAATTGCAATTGCAATTGCAATTACAATTACAATTACAATTACAATTACAATTACAATTACAATTACAATTACAATTACAATTACAATTACAATTACAATTACAATTACAATTACAATTACAATTACAATTACAATTACAATTACAATTACAATTACAATTACAATTACAATTACCATTACAATTACAATTACAATTACAGTTACAATTACAATTACAATTACAATTACAATTACAATTACAATTACAATTACAATTACAATTACATTTACAATTACAATTACAATTACAATTACAATTACATTTAAAATTACAATTACAATTACAATTACAATTACAAGTACAATTACAATTACAATTACAATTACAATTACAATTACAATTACAATTACAATTACAATTACAATTACAATTACAATTACAATTACAATTACAATTACAATTACAATTACAATTACAATTACAATTACAATTACAATTACAATTACAATTACAATTACAATTACAATTACAATTACAATTACAATTACAATTACAATTACAATTACAATTACAATTACAATTACAATTACAATTACAATTACAATTACAATTACAATACAATTACAATTACAATTACAAATACAATTACAATTACAATTACAATTACAAATACAATTACAATTACAATTACAATTACAATTACAATTACAATTACAATTACAATTACAATTACAATTACAATTACAATTACAATTACAATTACAATTACAATTACAATTACAATTACAATTACAATTACAGATATATAGACTATATAGACTATATAGACTATATAGACTATATAGACTATTATAGACTATATAGACTACATAGACTATATAGACTATATAGACTATATCGACTATTATAGACTATATAGACTACATAGACTATATAGGCTACATAGACTATATAGACTATTATAGACTATATAGACTACATAGACTATATAGGCTACATAGACTATATGGACTATATAGACTATATAGGCTACATAGACTACATAGACTATATAATTGTAATTGTAATTGTAATTGTAATTGTAATTGTAATTGTAATTGTAATTGTAATTGTAATTGTAATTGTAATTGTAATTGTAATTGTAGTTGTAATTGTAATTGTAATTGCTATTGTAATTGTAATTGAAATTGTAATTGTAATTGTAATTGTAATTGTAATTGTAATTGTAATTGTAATTGTAATTGTAAATGTAATTGTAATTGTAATTGTAATTGTAATTGTAATTGTAATTGTAATTGTAATTGTAATTGTAATTGTAATTGTAATTGTAATTGCAATTGTAATTGTAATTGTAATTGCAATTGTAATTGTAATTGTAATTGTAATTGTAATTGTAATTGTAATTGTAATTGTAATTGTAATTGTAATTGTAATTGTAATTGTAATTTTATTGTAATTGTAATTGTAATTGTAATTGTAATTGTAATTGTAATTGTAATTGTAAATGTAATTGTAATTGTAATTGTAATTGTAATTGTAATTGTAATTGTAATTGTAATTGTAATTGTAATTGTAATTGTAATTGTAATTGTAATTGTAATTGTAATTGTAATTGTAATTGTAATTGTAATTGTAATTGTAATTGTAATTGTAATTGTAATTGTAATTGTAATTGTAATTGTAATTGTAATTGTAGTTGTAATTGTAATTGTAATTGTAATTGTAGTTGTAATTGTAATAGTAATAGTAATTGTAATTGTAATTGTAATTGTAATTGTAATTGTAATTGTAATTGTAATTGTAATTGTAATTGTAATTGTAATTGTAATTGTAATTGTAATAGCAATTGTAATTGTAATTGTAATTGTAATTGTAATTGTAATTGTAATTGTAATTGTAACTGTAATTGTAATTGTAATTGTAATTGTAATTGTAATTGTAATTGTAATTGTAATTGTAATTGTAATTGTAATTGTAATTGATATTGTAATTGTAATTATAAATGTAATTGTAATTGTAATTGTAATTGTAATTGTAATTGTAATTGTAATTGTAATTGTAATTGTAATTGTAATTGTAATTGTAATTGTAATTGTAATTGTAATTGTAATTGTAATTGTAATTGTAATTGTAATTGTAATTGTAATTGTAATTGTAATTGTAATTGTAATTGTAATTGTAATTGTAATTGTAATTGTAATTGTAATGGTAATTGTAATTGTAATTGTAATTGTAATTGTAATTGCAATTGCAATTGTAATTGTAATTGTAATTGTAATTGTAATTGTAATTGTAATTGTAACTGTAATTGTAATTGTAATTGTAATTGTAATTGTAATTGTATTTGTAATTGTAATTGTAATTGTAATTGTAATTGTAATTGTAATTGTAATTGTAATTGTAATTGTAATTGTAATTGTAATTGTAATTGTAATTGTAATTGTAATTGTAATTGTAATTGTAATTGTAATTGTAATTGTAATTTGTAATTGTAATTGTAATTGTAATTGTAATTGTAATTGTAATTGTAATTGCAATTGCAATTGCAATTGCAATTGCAATTGCAATTGTAATTGTAATTGTAATTGTAAATGTAATTGTAATTGTAATTGTAATAGTAATTTTATTGTAATTGTAATTGTAATTGTAATTGTAATTGTAATTGTAATTGTAATTGTAATTGTAAATGTAATTGTAATTGTAATTGTAATTGTAATTGTAATTGTAATTGTAATTGTAATTGTAATTGTAATTGTAATTGTAATTGTAATTGTTGTTGTAATTGTAATTGTAATTGTAATTGTAATTGTAATTGTAATTGTAATTGTAATTGTAATTGTAATTGTAATTGTAATTGTAATTGTAATTGTAATTGTAATTGTATTTGTAATTGTAATTGTAATTTTAATTGTAATTGTAATTGTAATTGTAATTGTAATTGTAATTGTAATTGTAATTGTAATTGTAATTGTAATTGTAATTGCAATTGTAATTGTAATTGTAATTGCAATTGTAATTGTAATTGTAATTGTAATTGTAATTGTAATTGTAATTGTAATTGTAATTGTAATTGTAATTGTAATTGTAATTTTATTGTAATTGTAATTGTAATTGTAATTGTAATTGTAATTGTAATTGTAATTGTAAATGTAATTGTAATTGTAATTGTAATTGTAATTGTAATTGTAATTGTAATTGTAATTGTAATTGTAATTGTAATTGTAATTGTAATTGTAATTGTAATTGTAATTGTAATTGTAATTGTAATTGTATTGTAATTGTAATTGTAATTGTAATTGTAATTGTAATTGTAATTGTAATTGTAGTTGTAATTGTAATTGTAATTGTAATTGTAGTTGTAATTGTAATAGTAATAGTAATTGTAATTGTAATTGTAATTGTAATTGTAATTGTAATTGTAATTGTAATTGTAATTGTAATTGTAATTGTAATTGTAATTGTAATTGTAATTGTAATAGCAATTGTAATTGTAATTGTAATTGTAATTGTAATTGTAATTGTAATTGTAATTGTAACTGTAATTGTAATTGTAATTGTAATTGTAATTGTAATTGTAATTGTAATTGTAATTGTAATTGTAATTGTAATTGATATTGTAATTGTAATTATAAATGTAATTGTAATTGTAATTGTAATTGTAATTGTAATTGTAATTGTAATTGTAATTGTAATTGTAATTGTAATTGTAATTGTAATTGTAATTGTAATTGTAATTGTAATTGTAATTGTAATTGTAATTGTAATTGTAATTGTAATTGTAATTGTAATTGTAATTGTAATTGTAATTGTAATTGTAATTGTAATTGTAATGGTAATTGTAATTGTAATTGTAATTGTAATTGCAATTGCAATTGTAATTGTAATTGTAATTGTAATTGTAATTGTAATTGTAATTGTAACTGTAATTGTAATTGTAATTGTAATTGTAATTGTAATTGTATTTGTAATTGTAATTGTAATTGTAATTGTAATTGTAATTGTAATTGTAATTGTAATTGTAATTGTAATTGTAATTGTAATTGTAATTGTAATTGTAATTGTAATTGTAATTGTAATTGTAATTGTAATTGTAATTGTAATTGTAATTGTAATTGTAATTGTAATTGCAATTGCAATTGCAATTGCAATTGCAATTGCAATTGTAATTGTAATTGTAATTGTAAATGTAATTGTAATTGTAATTGTAATAGTAATTTTATTGTAATTGTAATTGTAATTGTAATTGTAATTGTAATTGTAATTGTAATTGTAATTGTAATTGTAAATGTAATTGTAATTGTAATTGTAATTGTAATTGTAATTGTAATTGTAATTGTAATTGTAATTGTAATTGTAATTGTAATTGTAATTGTTGTTGTAATTGTAATTGTAATTGTAATTGTAATTGTAATTGTAATTGTAATTGTAATTGTAATTGTAATTGTAATTGTAATTGTAATTGTAATTGTAATTGTAATTGTAATTGTAATTGTATTTGTAATTGTAATTGTAATTTTAATTGTAATTGTAATTGTAATTGTAATTGTAATTGTAATTGTAATTGTAATTGTAATTGTAATTGTAATTGTAATTGTAATTGTAATTGTAATTGTAATTGTAATTGTAATTGTAATGGTAATTGTATTTGTAATTGTAATTGTAATTGTAATTGTAATTGTAATTGTAATTGTAATTGTAATTGTAATTGTAATTGTAATTGTAATTGTAATTGTAATTGTAATTGTAATTGTAATTGTAATTGTAATTGTAATTGTAATTGTAATTGTAATTGTAATTGTAATTGTAATTGTAATTGTAATTGTAATTGTAATTGTAATTGTAATTGTAATTGTAATTGTAATTGTAATTGTAATTGTAATTGTAATTGTAATTGTAATTGTAATTGTAATTGTAAATGTAATTGTAATTGTAATTGTAATTGTAATTGTAATTGTAATTGTAAATGTAATTGTAATTGTAATTGTAATTGTAATTGTAATTGTAATTGTAATTGTAATTGTAATTGTAATTGTAATTGTAATTGTAATTGTAATCGTAATCGTAATCGTAATCGTAATCGTAATTGTAATTGTAATTGTAATTGTAATTGTAATTGTAATTGTAATTGTAATTGTAATTGTAATTGTAATTGTAATTGTAATTGTAATTGTAATTGTAATTGTAATTGTAATTGTAATAGTAATTGTAATTGTAATTGTAATTGTAATTGTAATTGTAATTGTAATTGTAATTGTAATTGTAATTGTAATTGTAATTGCAATTGTAATTGTAATCGTAATTGTAATTGTAATTGTAATTGTAATTGTAATTGTAATTATAATTGTAATTGTAATTGTAATTGTAATTGTAATTGTAATTGTAATTGTAATTGATATTGTAATTGTAATTGTTATTGTAATTGTAATTGTAATTGTAATTGTAATTGTAATTGTAATTGTAAATAGTAGAGGGGCTACAGGTGTCCGAGGTCAAAACTCCCATAAGAAATGTACAGGGCAAAAAGTTGCTACTTTACATCCGGTCTGGCTGTTATCTCGACCTTGTGTCAGGTGATAAGGAGTAACCGTCCACGTGTGGGCATCTAACCTAAGGTGTATATCCGGGCTGATGCTAGTCCCTGTGCTGATAAGGAGGAGGACCGTTAAACCGCAACCCCTGAAAAAACCGTTGGTTCAAAAATGCGCGGCCTAAAAAATGTGATAAGGAGATTGACGGTGACGCGCGCCCCACCCCCCACCCCGAAGGGAGCGGCCCCCGAAGACGCCTTGGCCTTGTGTTTGAAAATGCATGCATTCTTATATGAAAAGGTGATTTTTAGCTGTAATTTCACTAATTTTACATGGGTTCTTATGGCAAAATAGCACAAATTTACCTAAATTTAGATGCTCTTAGAGACAACCGGAAATGATGTTCTGTCGTCGGTACGTGTAACCTGTATTAAATTAAGGTGTGGGAGGAGCATCTTCAATGGTTAATCTAGACCAGCATATAAAAAACATTCATGCATTTAAGAAAGTACTTCATAATAAAAGTAAAAGTAAAAAAGAACTACTATTGTTAGTGTTAAAAAAGCACCAAAAAGATCAGGAAAAACTGAAATACGACATAACGCTTAGTTATATTATAATAAAACTCAGTCAACTTACGATATCTAACAATGTATCACCAAGCAGGTAAGAAATTTTTTGAGGATGCTTTAAATTATATATTTTTTTAATTGTATTTAATTAAAGATATTGAGTACCGTCCTAATTCATACCCCGAGAGGGAGTGCCCCAGCATTGACAAGGCATTGAAATCGTATGAGGATGCTCTGGAACGTGAACAGCGTATGTTGTCTGAAACGCAATTATGGCTGAATAAATCAAAGACCAAACAAGCTAGAATTGGATTAAGTCCGGCCCTGAATTTTACACCTACGGTCAAGATAGAAGACGCTCTGGGTCGTGGAGTGGTGTTTTCATCGGAAGATTTTGCAGTCTTGGTATCTATGAGCCCCGATTGGGAATCCCAACAAGCGCAAACTATTGGAGAGTGCAGTCTTACCTACATGTCGTATGCGAAGGCCATCATGATCTCCAAATCTTCATACAACGTCATATTGGGTTATAAAAGCTATAATCAGCTGTTAAAAATGGCCGATCTTATAATTGCCAGACTTAATTTATTACAAACTCAAGGCTTTAATGAATATTATAACACAATGATTCTAACAGGCACCAAAACAGATTTGAAAGATATATTAGATAAGGCTGTAAACGGGCATAACCGGTGCTGTATGTTGGAAATGTATTATATACATTCAGATAAATTACTTAACGATATGAATCAAAGTTTGTTGTACTAATGTTTAAAATAAACGAACTTAATCGATAAATTGTTGTATGCTTTGTATTTATAAAACAGTGTAAGACTTGAAAAAATATAATTATATTGATAAAGAAAATGTGGTTTTAATTGATGGAAATAATAAGGAAAATAAAACCAATACATATACGTTATCTGTTGCGGTTTACTGAACTAACATTATAACACTAAGCCAAAATGTGTAATTATGTAAAATTCTAGACACCAGCAGAGATCATTCCAATTAGCATAATTTTTGCCGAGTTTCATTACATTAATATCTAAAACAAATAATATTATATAGAATAATTAGTTAATTCATAGAGGAAACAAGCAGTATGATAAGGCGTCGTAACCGCAATCACTGATAAGGCTTAAAATGATATTTAATGAATAAAGAAATAATTTTTCTTCGTAGGGATATTAATTTAGACAAGAGATTGTTCATCTGTTGTAAAATACCTAGGTATTTTGAACACTACTATAGTAGTATAGAATTGAGAAAAACGTTTAATATACTTACCTCATTATCATACAAGATTACAGTAATCTACTTTAGCAATAATACAGTCAATTTGTTAGTTAACAGAGGTCGCTAGTAGTATCATAACTTGAAATAAAATACCTAATTCTTTATCTGAGCGCGAGCGTGATTAAAATTAAAAATTTTCAAAATAATGCCGTCGGGTTGTGCTTCGAAATACATGTATTCTTATGGGAAAATGTGACTTATTCGGTGAAATTATACAAATTAACATTGTTTCTTATGGAAAAGTAGCACAGATTCGGGGGTTTTCACCAGAATTTAGAGAACATTTCTTTTCTCAAGTTGTAATTGATATCAACCAATGACAATCCAGTATTTACCAAATTAAAAATTTTCGCTTTAAGCATGAATAAATAGAAATAAATATTATTTATAGCTCTACTGATAAGCACCTATAATTGTTTCCTGCTTTTACTGATAACACCGTTGCTAATAACTCAACCTCGCAAAATTTCAAAAATTTTCTTAAGTAATGGATTCATAATTGGGGTTTGTATCCAAATGTTCACAGGGCCCAAACAGGTCTAGAATGCTTAGCACGACAAGTAACAGGCCTTATTAAAAGTCATTGTATCCATATGGATACAGCATGCCTTACAGGGTTAAGAGTCCATTAAACAACATGGATAAGTCTGTTTGTAGCTATAACAATTCTGTCATTTGTTATGTCCTATCTGAAATAAAATGATTACTGTTTTTCTTTTGTAATTTTTGTAAGGGGGCCTACAGCAGAAGTTCTTTAAAGGGAAGTGATAATTAGCTTTTTATAAAAACCATACTGTACTGTTGAATACGGGGTCCTGTAGGTAAATTACTGAAAAGGCAACATTTTTAAATTATAAATATTCTCTAAACAGTAACGACACCTCCAAACCCCGTTTGTTAGGAGGGGTACCCCCTTCCGGGGGCACCTGATGTTAGCCCCGCTAAAATTTAACGGTTTTAACCCAGCTGTAAAAATACAAATTTATTTAATTTTTATGTTATCTACCTATAGAGAAAAATATCTTACCAAGAAACCCATAGGGCAGACGGGAAATCCCTATCCTTGAAGACCTTATACAAACTTTTGTAATTCTTAATGGTCATATTTTTAGTGATCATTTTCTTAAGTCGATGGGGGGCGGGGGTTCATCATCCTCGAAGCCAAGTACCGTGGACTCCAATAAAATTTTTAATTATTAATTTAAAATATTAAAATTATAGTGCTTGGACGGTTGTCTACCCACTCAGGGTCTCATGACGTCATCATTAACTTAATGGGTTACTTGGAGCGCTTTCTTAAAAATGTATAAGTATTCCTTACGAACGTCCAACATAGCTTTCTTAATAATACTGGTTAAGTTCAGCATTATTAAATGCATAATTATTATTTGTTTATAAAAAATACTACATAATCAATAGCTAAAAACTAAACTGATGTTAATTAATTTCATGGGGGAAAATATCAAAAAAAAAACGATCTCAACACAAACAGGAAATGCGGAGCCCTGTAATTAAACAATAGTCGTGAGAAAAGGCCTTGCAAGCTACAACAAATTAAAACATTTATACCCAACCGAATTCAGGTATTTCAGATCAGAATAATCCTGAAGTTACTGTTTAGTTTTACCGAGGGCTTCTCAGAGAAAACTCTGAAACTCGTTTTCTTGTAACCCTCTAAAATTTGTATACAAAACGGTTCAATGAAATAAATTAAAATAGGAAGTCAGATAAAATTATTATCTACCATGAGAGGATACCCAGGGTAACATCCCCTGCAAACCTTCCCAACTTATCTATCTTATTGACCGTACTTAGCGGCTGTATGTAGCGGTACCTATTAATAATATAAATACTTTTGCAGGCAAGACCTTAATTATAACATTAGCCTACTTGCTAATTTGGTTATAAGCGGGCTTAATAAGCTTTAATTTGTAACGGGATGAAGTTGCCTTCATTTGGAACTTGTTCAAATCTGCACCAATAGATTTCAATCAGCTGTTTTATATGGCTAAGGCTCTCAAGCAAGCACTCGAGAACGGTCTCAAAATTTCGAAATTCCACAGAATTTTAAAATTTAAGCAGTCACCCTGGATGAAATCCTACATTGAACTAAATATGCGCATGCGTCAGAGCGCTAGGAACGAGTTTGAAAAGAATTTTTACAAACTTATGAATAATGCTGCGTTTGGTAAAACAATGAAAGACATGCGCAAGCGCAAGATAATAAAACTCGTAAGCAAGTGGGACGGCAGGTATTCCGCCAAACTACGGATTGCATCACCATATTTCCACAGCCGACTTATATTAAACGAAGATCTGGTTATTATCAAACTAAATAAAACTGAAGTGAAAATGTGTAAACCTATTTACGTTGGTATGAGCGTGCTAGACATATCTAAAACAAAGTTGTACGAGTTCCATTACGATTACATGCTTCCAAAATACGGGGATGATTGTAAAGTGCTCTATACCGGCACCGACTTATTTATCACATAGGATGTCGAGACATCTATGAAGATATGAAAGCGGCCATTGACCGCTTTGATACTAGTGGATATCAGCCTGGAAATTCCTATGGAATTCCACTTGTAAATAAGAAAATACCTGGACTGATGAAAGATGAACACAATGGGGAAATACTGACCGAATTTGTGGATTTACGTGCTAAAATGTATAGTGAAAGAGTGAACGGTAAAGATGCAGGTAAAAAAACGAAGGGGGTGTAGGGTTACGTGGTTAAACAAACATTAACTTTTGACGACTATGTAAAGTGTTTACACGACAGTGAAATATCTATTGAAACAACAAAATACTATTAGATCTATAGGACATAATGTATATAGTTTAAGGCAAACTAAAATAGCTTTAATTCCGCGTGATAACAAGCGTCGATTGTTACCGCAAACGACCTTGAGGCCATTATAGCCTGATGAATCATTGATAAGCTTTGTATATATATTTACGTGTATATTTACATAAATAAAAATCAATGTTATAATGTTTGTCTTTTATTGTATAACTGCATACATTTTATTATTTGAAAACAGCATTTTTCGGGAGCGAAAACCCATCTGTGCCAAGAGCATGAGGCATGCAGCGTGGGATATTATTTCAAGCATGATTATGACGACTCCTTATCTTTTTACCGGAGTTACCGCGGACCCGAGTGTATGAAATGGTTCGTTATGGAGCTGAGACAGATAGTCGAGGACGTTGAACCTGTTCATTAGGCCCCCGCAACCTATGAAATCAACATCGCAACAAGAGCGGGATTTTCAAGCTTCAACAGAGTGCTACATTTGCAAGAAGCCTTTTACCGTCGAGGACATTCCCGTGCGTGATCACGACCGTTTAACATCCGACTTCCGAGGCGCGGCCCACGAGTCCTGTAATCTCAATTTTAAAGACAGTAAAGTTATTCCGGTTGTGTTTCACAATTTAAGCGGGTGCGACTCTCATTTCTTAATTCGAGGCGTGGCAGAAGAAATCGAGGGAAGCACCTACCTGTTACCCGCAAATAAAGAAAAGTACATTTCCTTTACGAAATCCGTGAAGGATAGTGAAATAAATTTAAGATTTATAGACTCATGTAGATTTATGTCCAGCAGCTTAGAACAGCTGGCATCATACTTGGACAATCTAAAAAATTGTACGGAAAGAGTTTGCAGACTTGGGCGAAGCCAAGTTTCGGATTCTAGCGTGTAAAGGTGTATTCCCATACGATTATGTGACGTCATGGGAAAAAATTGACGAGCCACATCTACCATCTATAAAAAATTTTGAAAATAAACTAGGTACGGCCGACCTAAAAGGGTTGGACCACCCCGATCAGGAAGAGATACTTTAAAAACACCTGTTACACCTCATATTCCTTAGACGCAGCCCATTACGTAAGTGTGCTAGCCCTAACGTGGGATGCCATGCTGAAATACACAGGTGTTGAACTAGAGCTGCTAACCGATATTAATATGCTTCTCTTTGGGGAGCGTGGTGCCAAGGCCAACAAAAAATACACGCCCGACTATGACCCCTAACAGCAGACAAATTACCTGGTGTACTATGATGTAAACAATCTGTATGGATGGGATAATGTCCGTATATATGCCTTATGGAAAATTCGAATGCTGCTACAATGCTCAACTGGACGTCACACAAGTGCCTGATGATTCACCTGTGGGGTACATGTTGGAGGTCGACCTTGAATACCCGGCCCCCTTGCACGATCGACATAAAGACCTACCGTTCTGTCCTCAAAGAATGATACCGCCCGGAGGCACTGAAAAGAAACTGCTAACAACACTTTACTCTAAGGAGCGTTACGTCATCCACTATAGGGCTCTCAAGCAAGCTCATAAACATGGGCCGTTTTGACCTAATTCTGTACGATGTATAATATGCTGGTCTTCAGGTGGTGGAAAAACAGAATGTCTGTTAAGTTTAATCAAGTCTGAAAACGGGTTAAAATTTCAAAATGTATTCATTTACTGCAAGTCACTGAACCAACACAAGCACCGACACCTGGAACGCTTACTGAAGTCAATTGCCAGAATAGGGTATTACCCATACAGCGATAAGGAAGAGATAATATCATCCAAGGATGTCCCTCAACATTCGTTAATGATATGCATGTGATAAGCAGGACGTTATGCGTGATTATTTTAGCATGGGCAAACATAGCGGCGTGGACTCGTTCTATCTCTGTCAGACGTACTCTAAAATACCCAAACAGCTGATACGCGATAACGCTAACATGATTGTTCTTTATAAACAAGATGTATTAAATTTAGAACATGTGTACAAAGACCACGTGGGTACAGATATGTCTTTCGATCATTTTCTAAAAACGTGCTCCACTTATGAAACGTACATTAATAGTGAAGGTGGGTGGGTACCTATTAGGCTCTGCTTGTGGAGTTCCACGCAAGCATCAGCTGTACAGGCACAGGTACGGAACAGGTAGGGGATAGGTATGGAACAGGTATGGGGTAGGTCTGGAACAGGTATGGGGCAGGTCTGGAACAGGTAGGGGACAGGTATGGAACAGGTACGGAACAGGTATAAACAGGTCTGGAACAGGTACGGAACAGGTATAAACAGGTCTGGAACAGGTATAAACAGGTCTGGAACAGGTACGGAACAGGTCTGGAACAGGTATAAACAGGTTTGGAACAGGTATAAACAGGTTTGGAACAGGTATAAACAGGGTTGGAACAGGTATAACAGGTCTAGGCCTGTTATGTTGGGGAGGTACCTACTGTAATTAGCAAAGCAACTCATGACTTTAGCCATATTCATCACCCTCACATACCTCACAAGGACCTTATGTAGAGACAGTTAGAGCTTTGCTCTCTGGTGGGTAACTTACCATAACAGTTGTTGAGATCAAGGCATGGGCGTGTTAAACGATCTTCTAATTTTTAAGACGTTAAGAAGCCCCTCTGAAAATTTTCATTAGGATCGAGATGAGCGGGTCATGCATGGAAACGATACTCAATAAGTGAATAAATAATTTGGTTTAATAGTACAAGGGTAATCAGAATACTGAACAGGTGTTAAGCTGGAAATAAGTGCAAGATTAATGAAACCTGAAAACATAAGATTATATACACGTATAAAAATCCATACTGTACTGTTGAATACGAGATTCTACAAGCAGGCTACTGAAAAGTCAACATTTTAAATTATAAATATTCTCCAGACAGTAACACTACCTCCAAACCCTGTTTGTTTGGAGGGGTACCCCCCTTCCGGGGGGCACCTATTGTTAACACCATAGAACAGTGGACCAACATGGTCTTTAAGCAAAACTCAGAGGATTCTTGACAAGTTGCAAAAAGTGCTTAAATGGATTACGCTTAAAAATTCACTACATGCACCACGGCGTTACCGAATGATTACGCTCGGAGAACGATGAAATCCATCTCTCGGGCTAAAGCCCTCGAGCTGGATATCGTTCGACAGGTGTTATCATTCGGTGACGCCGTGGTGCATGTAGTGAATTTTTAAGCGTAATCCATTTAAGCACTTTTTGCAACTTGTCAAGAATCCTCTGAGTTTTGCTTAAAGACCATGTTGGTCCACTGTTCTATGGTGTTAACAATAGGTGCCCCCCGGAAGGGGGGTACCCCTCCAAACAAACAGGGTTTGGAGGTAGTGTTACTGTCTGGAGAATATTTATAATTTAAAATGTTGACTTTTCAGTAGCCTGCTTGTAGAATCTCGTATTCAACAGTACAGTATGGATTTTTATACGTGTATATAATCTTATGTTTTCAGGTTTCATTAATCTTGCACTTATTTCCAGCTTAACACCTGTTCAGTATTCTGATTACCCTTGTACTATTAAACCAAATTATTTATTCACTTATTGAGTATCGTTTCCATGCATGACCCGCTCATCTCGATCCTAATGAAAATTTTCAGAGGGGCTTCTTAACGTCTTAAAAATTAGAAGATCGTTTAACACGCCCATGCCTTGATCTCAACAACTGTTATGGTAAGTTACCCACCAGAGAGCAAAGCTCTAACTGTCTCTACATAAGGTCCTTGTGAGGTATGTGAGGGTGATGAATATGGCTAAAGTCATTAGTTGCTTTGCTAATTACAGTAGGTACCTCCCCAACATAACAGGCCTAGACCTGTTATACCTGTTCCAACCCTGTCTATACCTGTTCCAAACCTGTTTATACCTGTTCCAAACCTGTTTATACCTGTTCCAGACCTGTTCCGTACCTGTTCCAGACCTGTTTATACCTGTTCCAGACCTGTTTATACCTGTTCCGTACCTGTTCCAGACCTGTTTATACCTGTTCCGTACCTGTTCCATACCTGTCCCCTACCTGTTCCAGACCTGCCCCATACCTGTTCCAGACCTACCCCATACCTGTTCCATACCTATCCCCTACCTGTTCCGTACCTGTGCCTGTACAGCTGATGCTTGCGTGGAACTCCACAAGCAGAGCCTAATAGGTACCCACCCACCTTCACTATTAATGTACGTTTCATAAGTGGAGCACGTTTTTAGAAAATGATCGAAAGACATATCTGTACCCACGTGGTCTTTGTACACATGTTCTAAATTTAATACATCTTGTTTATAAAGAACAATCATGTTAGCGTTATCGCGTATCAGCTGTTTGGGTATTTTAGAGTACGTCTGACAGAGATAGAACGAGTCCACGCCGCTATGTTTGCCCATGCTAAAATAATCACGCATAACGTCCTGCTTATCACATGCATATCATTAACGAATGTTGAGGGACATCCTTGGATGATATTATCTCTTCCTTATCGCTGTATGGGTAATACCCTATTCTGGCAATTGACTTCAGTAAGCGTTCCAGGTGTCGGTGCTTGTGTTGGTTCAGTGACTTGCAGTAAATGAATACATTTTGAAATTTTAACCCGTTTTCAGACTTGATTAAACTTAACAGACATTCTGTTTTTCCACCACCTGAAGACCAGCATATTATACATCGTACAGAATTAGGTCAAAACGGCCCATGTTTATGAGCTTGCTTGAGAGCCCTATAGTGGATGACGTAACGCTCCTTAGAGTAAAGTGTTGTTAGCAGTTTCTTTTCAGTGCCTCCGGGCGGTATCATTCTTTGAGGACAGAACGGTAGGTCTTTATGTCGATCGTGCAAGGGGGTCGGGTATTCAAGGTCGACCTCCAACATGTACCCCACAGGTGAATCATCAGGCACTTGTGTGACGTCCAGTTGAGCATTGTAGCAGCATTCGAATTTTCCATAAGGCATATATACGGACATTATCCCATCCATACAGATTGTTTACATCATAGTACACCAGGTAATTTGTCTGCTGTTAGGGGTCATAGTCGGGCGTGTATTTTTTGTTGGCCTTGGCACCACGCTCCCCAAAGAGAAGCATATTAATATCGGTTAGCAGCTCTAGTTCAACACCTGTGTATTTCAGCATGGCATCCCACGTTAGGGCTAGCACACTTACGTAATGGGCTGCGTCTAAGGAATATGAGGTGTAACAGGTGTTTTTAAAGTATCTCTTCCTGATCGGGGTGGTCCAACCCTTTTAGGTCGGCCGTACCTAGTTTATTTTCAAAATTTTTTATAGATGGTAGATGTGGCTCGTCAATTTTTTCCCATGACGTCACATAATCGTATGGGAATACACCTTTACACGCTAGAATCCGAAACTTGGCTTCGCCCAAGTCTGCAAACTCTTTCCGTACAATTTTTTAGATTGTCCAAGTATGATGCCAGCTGTTCTAAGCTGCTGGACATAAATCTACATGAGTCTATAAATCTTAAATTTATTTCACTATCCTTCACGGATTTCGTAAAGGAAATGTACTTTTCTTTATTTGCGGGTAACAGGTAGGTGCTTCCCTCGATTTCTTCTGCCACGCCTCGAATTAAGAAATGAGAGTCGCACCCGCTTAAATTGTGAAACACAACCGGAATAACTTTACTGTCTTTAAAATTGAGATTACAGGACTCGTGGGCCGCGCCTCGGAAGTCGGATGTTAAACGGTCGTGATCACGCACGGGAATGTCCTCGACGGTAAAAGGCTTCTTGCAAATGTAGCACTCTGTTGAAGCTTGAAAATCCCGCTCTTGTTGCGATGTTGATTTCATAGGTTGCGGGGGCCTAATGAACAGGTTCAACGTCCTCGACTATCTGTCTCAGCTCCATAACGAACCATTTCATACACTCGGGTCCGCGGTAACTCCGGTAAAAAGATAAGGAGTCGTCATAATCATGCTTGAAATAATATCCCACGCTGCATGCCTCATGCTCTTGGCACAGATGGGTTTTCGCTCCCGAAAAATGCTGTTTTCAAATAATAAAATGTATGCAGTTATACAATAAAAGACAAACATTATAACATTGATTTTTATTTATGTAAATATACACGTAAATATATATACAAAGCTTATCAATGATTCATCAGGCTATAATGGCCTCAAGGTCGTTTGCGGTAACAATCGACGCTTGTTATCACGCGGAATTAAAGCTATTTTAGTTTGCCTTAAACTATATACATTATGTCCTATAGATCTAATAGTATTTTGTTGTTTCAATAGATATTTCACTGTCGTGTAAACACTTTACATAGTCGTCAAAAGTTAATGTTTGTTTAACCACGTAACCCTACACCCCCTTCGTTTTTTTACCTGCATCTTTACCGTTCACTCTTTCACTATACATTTTAGCACGTAAATCCACAAATTCGGTCAGTATTTCCCCATTGTGTTCATCTTTCATCAGTCCAGGTATTTTCTTATTTACAAGTGGAATTCCATAGGAATTTCCAGGCTGATATCCACTAGTATCAAAGCGGTCAATGGCCGCTTTCATATCTTCATAGATGTCTCGACATCCTATGTGATAAATAAGTCGGTGCCGGTATAGAGCACTTTACAATCATCCCCGTATTTTGGAAGCATGTAATCGTAATGGAACTCGTACAACTTTGTTTTAGATATGTCTAGCACGCTCATACCAACGTAAATAGGTTTACACATTTTCACTTCAGTTTTATTTAGTTTGATAATAACCAGATCTTCGTTTAATATAAGTCGGCTGTGGAAATATGGTGATGCAATCCGTAGTTTGGCGGAATACCTGCCGTCCCACTTGCTTACGAGTTTTATTATCTTGCGCTTGCGCATGTCTTTCATTGTTTTACCAAACGCAGCATTATTCATAAGTTTGTAAAAATTCTTTTCAAACTCGTTCCTAGCGCTCTGACGCATGCGCATATTTAGTTCAATGTAGGATTTCATCCAGGGTGACTGCTTAAATTTTAAAATTCTGTGGAATTTCGAAATTTTGAGACCGTTCTCGAGTGCTTGCTTGAGAGCCTTAGCCATATAAAACAGCTGATTGAAATCTATTGGTGCAGATTTGAACAAGTTCCAAATGAAGGCAACTTCATCCCGTTACAAATTAAAGCTTATTAAGCCCGCTTATAACCAAATTAGCAAGTAGGCTAATGTTATAATTAAGGTCTTGCCTGCAAAAGTATTTATATTATTAATAGGTACCGCTACATACAGCCGCTAAGTACGGTCAATAAGATAGATAAGTTGGGAAGGTTTGCAGGGGATGTTACCCTGGGTATCCTCTCATGGTAGATAATAATTTTATCTGACTTCCTATTTTAATTTATTTCATTGAACCGTTTTGTATACAAATTTTAGAGGGTTACAAGAAAACGAGTTTCAGAGTTTTCTCTGAGAAGCCCTCGGTAAAACTAAACAGTAACTTCAGGATTATTCTGATCTGAAATACCTGAATTCGGTTGGGTATAAATGTTTTAATTTGTTGTAGCTTGCAAGGCCTTTTCTCACGACTATTGTTTAATTACAGGGCTCCGCATTTCCTGTTTGTGTTGAGATCGTTTTTTTTTTGATATTTTCCCCCATGAAATTAATTAACATCAGTTTAGTTTTTAGCTATTGATTATGTAGTATTTTTTATAAACAAATAATAATTATGCATTTAATAATGCTGAACTTAACCAGTATTATTAAGAAAGCTATGTTGGACGTTCGTAAGGAATACTTATACATTTTTAAGAAAGCGCTCCAAGTAACCCATTAAGTTAATGATGACGTCATGAGACCCTGAGTGGGTAGACAACCGTCCAAGCACTATAATTTTAATATTTTAAATTAATAATTAAAAATTTTATTGGAGTCCACGGTACTTGGCTTCGAGGATGATGAACCCCCGCCCCCCATCGACTTAAGAAAATGATCACTAAAAATATGACCATTAAGAATTACAAAAGTTTGTATAAGGTCTTCAAGGATAGGGATTTCCCGTCTGCCCTATGGGTTTCTTGGTAAGATATTTTTCTCTATAGGTAGATAACATAAAAATTAAATAAATTTGTATTTTTACAGCTGGGTTAAAACCGTTAAATTTTAGCGGGGCTAACATCAGGTGCCCCCGGAAGGGGGTACCCCTCCTAACAAACGGGGTTTGGAGGTGTCGTTACTGTTTAGAGAATATTTATAATTTAAAAATGTTGCCTTTTCAGTAATTTACCTACAGGACCCCGTATTCAACAGTACAGTATGGTTTTTATAAAAAGCTAATTATCACTTCCCTTTAAAGAACTTCTGCTGTAGGCCCCCTTACAAAAATTACAAAAGAAAAACAGTAATCATTTTATTTCAGATAGGACATAACAAATGACAGAATTGTTATAGCTACAAACAGACTTATCCATGTTGTTTAATGGACTCTTAACCCTGTAAGGCATGCTGTATCCATATGGATACAATGACTTTTAATAAGGCCTGTTACTTGTCGTGCTAAGCATTCTAGACCTGTTTGGGCCCTGTGAACATTTGGATACAAACCCCAATTATGAATCCATTACTTAAGAAAATTTTTGAAATTTTGCGAGGTTGAGTTATTAGCAACGGTGTTATCAGTAAAAGCAGGAAACAATTATAGGTGCTTATCAGTAGAGCTATAAATAATATTTATTTCTATTTATTCATGCTTAAAGCGAAAATTTTTAATTTGGTAAATACTGGATTGTCATTGGTTGATATCAATTACAACTTGAGAAAAGAAATGTTCTCTAAATTCTGGTGAAAACCCCCGAATCTGTGCTACTTTTCCATAAGAAACAATGTTAATTTGTATAATTTCACCGAATAAGTCACATTTTCCCATAAGAATACATGTATTTCGAAGCACAACCCGACGGCATTATTTTGAAAATTTTTAATTTTAATCACGCTCGCGCTCAGATAAAGAATTAGGTATTTTATTTCAAGTTATGATACTACTAGCGACCTCTGTTAACTAACAAATTGACTGTATTATTGCTAAAGTAGATTACTGTAATCTTGTATGATAATGAGGTAAGTATATTAAACGTTTTTCTCAATTCTATACTACTATAGTAGTGTTCAAAATACCTAGGTATTTTACAACAGATGAACAATCTCTTGTCTAAATTAATATCCCTACGAAGAAAAATTATTTCTTTATTCATTAAATATCATTTTAAGCCTTATCAGTGATTGCGGTTACGACGCCTTATCATACTGCTTGTTTCCTCTATGAATTAACTAATTATTCTATATAATATTATTTGTTTTAGATATTAATGTAATGAAACTCGGCAAAAATTATGCTAATTGGAATGATCTCTGCTGGTGTCTAGAATTTTACATAATTACACATTTTGGCTTAGTGTTATAATGTTAGTTCAGTAAACCGCAACAGATAACGTATATGTATTGGTTTTATTTTCCTTATTATTTCCATCAATTAAAACCACATTTTCTTTATCAATATAATTATATTTTTTCAAGTCTTACACTGTTTTATAAATACAAAGCATACAACAATTTATCGATTAAGTTCGTTTATTTTAAACATTAGTACAACAAACTTTGATTCATATCGTTAAGTAATTTATCTGAATGTATATAATACATTTCCAACATACAGCACCGGTTATGCCCGTTTACAGCCTTATCTAATATATCTTTCAAATCTGTTTTGGTGCCTGTTAGAATCATTGTGTTATAATATTCATTAAAGCCTTGAGTTTGTAATAAATTAAGTCTGGCAATTATAAGATCGGCCATTTTTAACAGCTGATTATAGCTTTTATAACCCAATATGACGTTGTATGAAGATTTGGAGATCATGATGGCCTTCGCATACGACATGTAGGTAAGACTGCACTCTCCAATAGTTTGCGCTTGTTGGGATTCCCAATCGGGGCTCATAGATACCAAGACTGCAAAATCTTCCGATGAAAACACCACTCCACGACCCAGAGCGTCTTCTATCTTGACCGTAGGTGTAAAATTCAGGGCCGGACTTAATCCAATGCTAGCTTGTTTGGTCTTTGATTTATTCAGCCATAATTGCGTTTCAGACAACATACGCTGTTCACGTTCCAGAGCATCCTCGTACGATTTCAATGCCTTGTCAATGCTGGGGCACTCCCTCTCGGGGTATGAATTAGGACGGTACTCAATATCTTTAATTAAATACAATTAAAAAAATATATAATTTAAAGCATCCTCAAAAAATTTCTTACCTGCTTGGTGATACATTGTTAGATATCGTAAGTTGACTGAGTTTTATTATAATATAACTAAGCGTTATGTCGTATTTCAGTTTTTCCTGATCTTTTTGGTGCTTTTTTAACACTAACAATAGTAGTTCTTTTTTACTTTTACTTTTATTATGAAGTACTTTCTTAAATGCATGAATGTTTTTTATATGCTGGTCTAGATTAACCATTGAAGATGCTCCTCCCACACCTTAATTTAATACAGGTTACACGTACCGACGACAGAACATCATTTCCGGTTGTCTCTAAGATCATCTAAATTTAGGTAAATTTGTGCTATTTTGCCATAAGAACCCATGTAAAATTAGTGAAATTACAGCTAAAAATCACCTTTTCATATAAGAATGCATGCATTTTCAAACACAAGGCCAAGGCGTCTTCGGGGGCCGCTCCCTTCGGGGTGGGGGGTGGGGCGCGCGTCACCGTCAATCTCCTTATCACATTTTTTAGGCCGCGCATTTTTGAACCAACGGTTTTTTCAGGGGTTGCGGTTTAACGGTCCTCCTCCTTATCAGCACAGGGACTAGCATCAGCCCGGATATACACCTTAGGTTAGATGCCCACACGTGGACGGTTACTCCTTATCACCTGACACAAGGTCGAGATAACAGCCAGACCGGATGTAAAGTAGCAACTTTTTGCCCTGTACATTTCTTATGGGAGTTTTGACCTCGGACACCTGTAGCCCCTCTACTGTAAATGTAATTGTAATTGTAATTGTAATTGTAATTGCAATTGCAATTGCAATTGCAATTGCAATTGCAATTGTAATTGTAATTGTAATTGTAATTGTAATTGTAATTGTATTTGTAATTGTAATTGTAATTGTAATTGTATTTGTAATTGTAATTGTAATTGTAATTGTAATTGTAATTGTAATTGTAATTGTAATTGTAATTGTAATTGTAATTGTAATTGTAATTGTAATTGTAATTGTAATTGTAATTGTAATTGTAATTGTAATTGTAATTGTAATTGTAATTGTAATTGTAATTGTAATTGTAATTGTAATTGTAATTGTAATTGTAATTGTACTTGTAATTGTAATTGTAATTGTAATTGTAATTGTAATTGTAATTGTAATTGTAATTGTAATTGTAATTGTAATTGTAATTGTAATTGTAATTGTAATTGTAATTGTAATTGTAATTGTAATTGTAATTGTAATTGTAATTGTAATTGTAGTTGTAATTGTAATTGTATTTGTAATTGTAGTTGTAATTGTAATAGTAATAGTAATTGTAATTGTAATTGTAATTGTAATTGTAATTGTAATTGTACTTGTAATTGTAATTGTAATTGTAATTGTAATTGTAATTGTAATTGTAATTGTAATTGTAATTGTAATTGTAATTGTAATTGTAATTGTAATTGTAATTGTAATTGTAATTGTAATTGTAATTGTAATTGTAATTGTAATTGTAATTGTAATTGTAATTGTAATTGTAATTGTAATTGTAATTGTAATTGTAATTGTAATTGTAATTGTAATTGTAATTGTAATTGTAAATGTAATTGTAATTGTAATTGTAATTGTAATTGTAATTGTAATTGTAATTGTAATTGTAAATGTAATTGTAATTGTAATTGTAATTGTAATTGTAATTGTAATTGTAATTGTAATTGTAATTGTAATTGTAATTGTAATTGTAATTGTAATTGTAATTGTAATCGTAATCGTAATCGTAATCGTAATCGTAATTGTAATTGTAATTGTAATTGTAATTGTAATTGTAATTGTAATTGTAATTGTAATTGTAATTGTAATTGTAATTGTAATAGTAATTGTAATTGTAATTGTAATTGTAATTGTAATTGTAATTGTAATTGTAATTGTAATTGTAATTGTAATTGTAATTGTAATTGCAATTGTAATTGTAATCGTAATTGTAATTGTAATTGTAATTGTAATTGTAATTGTAATTGTAATTGTAATTGTAATTGTAATTGTAATTGTAATTGTAATTGTAATTGTAATTGTAATTGTAGTCTATATAGTCTATATAGTCTATATAGTCTATATAGTCTATATAGTCTATATAGTCTATATAGTCTATATAGTCTATATAGTCTATATAGTCTATATAGTCTATATAGTCTATATAGACTATATAGACTATATAGACTATATAGACTATATAGACTACATAGACTATATAGACTATATAGACTATATAGACTATATAGACTATATAGACTATATAGACTATATAGACTATATAGACTATATAGACTATATAGACTATATAGACTATATAGACTATATAGACTATATAGACTATATAGACTATATAGACTATATAGACTATATAGACTATATAGACTATATAGACTATATAGACTATATAGACTATATAGACTATATAGAATATATAGACTATATAGACTATATAGACTATATAGACTATATAGACTATATAGACTATATAGACTATATAGACTATATAGACTATATAGACTATATAGACTATATAGACTATATAGACTATATAGACTATATAGACTATATAGACTATATAGACTATATAGACTATATAGACTATATAGACTATATAGACTATATAGACTATATAGACTATATAGACTATATAGACTATATAGACTATTATAGACTAGACTATATAGACTACATAGACTATATAGACTATATAGACTATATCGACTATTATAGACTATATAGACTACATAGACTATATAGGCTACATAGACTATATAGACTATTATAGACTATATAGACTACATAGACTATATAGGCTACATAGACTATATAGACTATATAGACTATATAGGCTACATAGACTACATAGACTATATAATTGTAATTGTAATTGTAATTGTAATTGTAATTGTAATTGTAATTGTAATTGTAATTGTAATTGTAATTGTAATTGTAATTGTAATTGTAATTGTAATTGTAGTTGTAATTGTAATTGTAATTGCTATTGTAATTGTAATTGAAATTGTAATTGTAATTGTAATTGTAATTGTAATTGTAATTGTAATTGTAATTGTAATTGTAATTGTAATTGTAAATGTAATTGTAATTGTAATTGTAATTGTAATTGTAATTGCAATTGTAATTGTAATTGTAATTGTAATTGTAATTGTAATTGCAATTGTAATTGTAATTGTAATTGCAATTGTAATTGTAATTGTAATTGTAATTGTAATTGTAATTGTAATTGTAATTGTAATTGTAATTGTAATTGTAATTTTATTGTAATTGTAATTGTAATTGTAATTGTAATTGTAATTGTAATTGTAATTGTAATTGTAAATGTAATTGTAATTGTAATTGTAATTGTAATTGTAATTGTAATTGTAATTGTAATTGTAATTGTAATTGTAATTGTAATTGTAATTGTAATTGTAATTGTAATTGTAATTGTAATTGTAATTGTAATTGTAATTGTAATTGTAATTGTTATTGTAATTGTAATTGTAATTGTAGTTGTAATTGTAATTGTAATTGTAATTGTAGTTGTAATTGTAATAGTAATAGTAATTGTAATTGTAATTGTAATTGTAATTGTAATTGTAATTGTAATTGTAATTGTAATTGTAATTGTAATTGTAATTGTAATTGTAATTGTAATTGTAATTGTAATAGCAATTGTAATTGTAATTGTAATTGTAATTGTAATTGTAATTGTAATTGTAACTGTAATTGTAATTGTAATTGTAATTGTAATTGTAATTGTAATTGTAATTGTAATTGATATTGTAATTGTAATTATAAATGTAATTGTAATTGTAATTGTAATTGTAATTGTAATTGTAATTGTAATTGTAATTGTAATTGTAATTGTAATTGTAATTGTAATTGTAATTGTAATTGTAATTGTAATTGTAATTGTAATTGTAATTGTAATTGTAATTGTAATTGTAATGGTAATTGTAATTGTAATTGTAATTGTAATTGTAATTGCAATTGCAATTGTAATTGTAATTATAATTGTAATTGTAATTGTAATTGTAATTGTAATTGTAACTGTAATTGTAATTGTAATTGTAATTGTAATTGTAATTGTATTTGTAATTGTAATTGTAATTGTAATTGTAATTGTAATTGTAATTGTAATTGTAATTGTAATTGTAATTGTAATTGTAATTGTAATTGTAATTGTAATTGTTATTGTAATTGTAATTGTAATTGTAGTTGTAATTGTAATTGTAATTGTAATTGTAGTTGTAATTGTAATAGTAATAGTAATTGTAATTGTAATTGTAATTGTAATTGTAATTGTAATTGTAATTGTAATTGTAATTGTAATTGTAATTGTAATTGTAATTGTAATTGTAATTGTAATTGTAATTGTAATAGCAATTGTAATTGTAATTGTAATTGTAATTGTAATTGTAATTGTAATTGTAACTGTAATTGTAATTGTAATTGTAATTGTAATTGTAATTGTAATTGTAATTGTAATTGATATTGTAATTGTAATTATAAATGTAATTGTAATTGTAATTGTAATTGTAATTGTAATTGTAATTGTAATTGTAATTGTAATTGTAATTGTAATTGTAATTGTAATTGTAATTGTAATTGTAATTGTAATTGTAATTGTAATTGTAATTGTAATTGTAATTGTAATTGTAATTGTAATTGTAATGGTAATTGTAATTGTAATTGTAATTGTAATTGTAATTGCAATTGCAATTGTAATTGTAATTATAATTGTAATTGTAATTGTAATTGTAATTGTAACTGTAATTGTAATTGTAATTGTAATTGTAATTGTAATTGTATTTGTAATTGTAATTGTAATTGTAATTGTAATTGTAATTGTAATTGTAATTGTAATTGTAATTGTAATTGTAATTGTAATTGTAATTGTAATTGTAATTGTAATTGTAATTGTAATTGTAATTGTAATTGTAATTGTAATTGTAATTGTAATTGTAATTGTAATTGTAATTGTAATTGTAATTGCAATTGCAATTGTAATTGTAAATGTAATTGTAATTGTAATTGTAATAGTAATTTTATTGTAATTGTAATTGTAATTGTAATTGTAATTGTAATTGTAATTGTAATTGTAAATGTAATTGTAATTGTAATTGTAATTGTAATTGTAATTGTAATTGTAATTGTAATTGTAATTGTAATTGTAATTGTAATTGTAATTGTAATTGTAATTGTTGTTGTAATTGTAATTGTAATTGTAATTGTAATTGTAATTGTAATTGTAATTGTAATTGTAATAGTAATTTTATTGTAATTGTAATTGTAATTGTAATTGTAATTGTAATTGTAATTGTAATTGTAAATGTAATTGTAATTGTAATTGTAATTGTAATTGTAATTGTAATTGTAATTGTAATTGTAATTGTAATTGTAATTGTAATTGTAATTGTAATTGTTGTTGTAATTGTAATTGTAATTGTAATTGTAATTGTAATTGTAATTGTAATTGTAATTGTAATTGGAATTGTAATTGTAATTGTAATTGTAATTGTAATTGTAATTGTATTTGTAATTGTAATTGTAATTTTAATTGTAATTGTAATTGTAATTGTAATTGTAATTGTAATTGTAATTGTAATTGTAATTGTAATTGTAATTGTAATTGTAATTGTAATTGTAATTGTAATTGTAATTGTAATTGTAATTGTAATTGTAATTGTAATTGTAATTGTAATTGTAATTGTAATTGTAATTGTATTTGTAATTGTAATTGTAATTGTAATTGTAATTGTAATTGTAATTGTAATTGTAATTGTAATTGTAATTGTAATTGTAATTGTAATTGTAATTGTAATTGCAATTGTAATTGTAATTGTAATTGTAATTGTAATTGTAATTGTAATTGTAATTGTAATTGTAATTGTAATTGTAATTGTAATTGTAATTGTAATTGTAATTGTAATTGTAATTGTAATTGTAATTGTAATTGTAATTGTCAATTGTAATTGTAATTGTAATTGTAATTGTAATTGTAATTGTAATTGTAATTGTAATTGTAATTGTAATTGTAATTGTAATTGTAATTGTAATTGTAATTGTAATTGTAATTGTAATTGTAATTGTAATTGTAATTGTAATTGTAATTGTAATTGTAATTGTAATTGTAATTGTAATTGTAATGTAATTGTAATTGTAATTGTAATTGTAATTGTAATTGTAATTGTAATTGTAATTGTAATTGTAATTGTAATTGTAATTGTAATCGTAATCGTAATCGTAATCGTAATTGTAATTGTAATTGTAATTGTAATTGTAATTGTAATTGTAATTGTAATTGTAATTGTAATTGTAATTGTAATTGTAATTGTAATTGTAATTGTAATAGTAATTGTAACTGTAATTGTAATTGTAATTGTAATAGTAATTGTAATTGTAATTGTAATTGTAATTGTAATTGTAATTGTAATTGTAATTGCAATTGTAATTGTAATCGTAATCGTAATTGTAATTGTAATTGTAATTGTAATTGTAATTGTAATTGTAATTGTAATTGTAATTGTAATTGTAATTGTAATTGTAATTGTAATTGATATTGTAATTGTAATTGTTATTGTAATTGTAATTGTAATTGTAATTGTAATTGTAAATGTAATTGTAATTGTAATTGTAATTGTAATTGCAATTGCAATTGCAATTGCAATTGCAATTGTAATTGTAATTGTAATTGTAATTGTAATTGTATTTGTAATTGTAATTGTAATTGTAATTGTATTTGTAATTGTAATTGTAATTGTAATTGTAATTGTAATTGTAATTGTAATTGTAATTGTAATTGTAATTGTAATTGTAATTGTAATTGTAATTGTAATTGTAATTGTAATTGTAATTGTAATTGTAATTGTAATTGTAATTGTAATTGTAATTGTAATTGTAATTGTAATTGTAATTGTAATTGTAATTGTAATTGCAATTGCAATTGTAATTGTAAATGTAATTGTAATTGTAATTGTAATAGTAATTTTATTGTAATTGTAATTGTAATTGTAATTGTAATTGTAATTGTAATTGTAATTGTAATTGTAAATGTAATTGTAATTGTAATTGTAATTGTAATTGTAATTGTAATTGTAATTGTAATTGTAATTGTAATTGTAATTGTAATTGTAATTGTAATTGTAATTGTTGTTGTAATTGTAATTGTAATTGTAATTGTAATTGTAATTGTAATTGTAATTGTAATTGTAATAGTAATTTTATTGTAATTGTAATTGTAATTGTAATTGTAATTGTAATTGTAATTGTAATTGTAAATGTAATTGTAATTGTAATTGTAATTGTAATTGTAATTGTAATTGTAATTGTAATTGTAATTGAAATTGTAATTGTAATTGTAATTGTTGTTGTAATTGTAATTGTAATTGTAATTGTAATTGTAATTGTAATTGTAATTGTAATTGTAATTGTAATTGGAATTGTAATTGTAATTGTAATTGTAATTGTAATTGTAATTGTATTTGTAATTGTAATTGTAATTTTAATTGTAATTGTAATTGTAATTGTAATTGTAATTGTAATTGTAATTGTAATTGTAATTGTAATTGTAATTGTAATTGTAATTGTAATTGTAATTGTAATTGTAATTGTAATTGTAATTGTAATTGTAATTGTAATTGTAATTGTAATTGTAATTGTAATTGTAATTGTAATTGTAATTTTAATTGTAATTGTAATTGTAATTGTAATTGTAATTGTAATTGTAATTGTAATTGTAATTGTAATTGTAATTGTAATTGTACTTGTAATTGTCATTGTAAATATAATTGTAATTGTAATTGTAATTGTAATTGTAATTGTAATTGTAATTGTAATTGTAATTGTAATTGTAATTGTAATTGTAATTGTAATTGTAATTGTAATTGTAATTGTAATTGTAATTGTAATTGTAATTGTAATTTCAATTGTAATTGTAGTTGTAATTGTAATTGTAATTGTAAGTGTAATTGTAACTGTAATTGTAATTGTAATTGTTATTGTAATTGTAATTGTAATTGTAATTGTAATTGTAATTGTAATTGTAATTGTAATTGTAATTGTAATTGTAATTGTAATTGTAATTGTAATTGTAATTGTAATTGTAATTGTAATTGTAATTGTAATTGTAATTGTAATTGTAATTGTAATTGTAATTGTAATTGTAATTGTAATTGTAATTGTAATTGTAATTGTAATTGTAATTGTTATTGTAATTGTAATTGTAATTGTAATTGTAATTGTAATTGTAATTGTAATTGTAATTGTAGTTGTAATTGTAATTGTAATTGTAATTGGGGTTGTAATTGTAATTGTAATTGTAATTGTAATTGTAATTGTAATTGTAATTGTAATTGTAATTGTAATTGTAATTGTAATTGTAATTGTAATTGTAATTTTAATTGTAATTGTAATTGTAATTGTATTTGTAATTGTAATTGTAATTGTAATTGTAATTGTAATTGTAATTGTAATTGTAATTGTAATTGTAATTGTAATTGTAATTGTAATTGTAATTGTAATTGTAATTGTAATTGTAATTGTAATTGTAATTGTAATTGTAATTGTAATTGTAATTGTAATTGTAATTGTAATTGTAATTGTAATTGTAATTGTAATTGTAATTGTAATTGTAATTGTAATTGTAATTGTAATTGTAATTGTAATTGTAATTGTAATTGTAATTGTAATTGTAATTGTAATTGTAATTGTAATTGTAATTGTAATTGTAATTGTAATTGTAATTGTAATTGTAATTGTAATTGTAATTGTAATTGTAATTGTAATTGTAATTGTAATTTTAATTGTAATTGTAATTGTAATTGTAATTGTAATTGTAATTGTAATTGTACAATTACAATTACAATTACAATTACAATTGCAATTACAATTACAATTACAATTACAATTACAATTATAATTACAATTACAATTACAATTACAATTACAATTACAATTACAATTACAATTACAACTACAATTACAATTACAATTACAATTACAATTACAATTACAATTACAATTACAATTACAATTACAATTACAATTACAATTACAATTACAATTACAATTACAATTACAATTACAATTACAATTACAATTACAATTACAATTACAATTACAATTACAACTACAATTACAATTACAATTACAATTACAATTACAATTACAATTACAATTACAATTACAATTACAATTACAATTACAATTACAATTACAATTACAATTACAATTACAATTACAATTACAATTACAATTACAATTACAATTACAATTACAATTACAATTACAATTACAATTACAATTGCAATTACAGTTACAATTACAATTACAATTACAATTACAATTACAATTACAATTACAATTACAATTACAATTAAAATTACAATTACAATTACAATTACAATTACAATTACAATTACAATTACAATTACAATTACTATTACAATTAAAATTACAATTACAATTACAATTACAATTACAATTACAATTACAATTACAATTACAATTACAATTACAATTACAATTACAATTACAATTACAATTACAATTACAATTACAATTACAATTACAATTACAATTACAATTACAATTACAATTACAATTCCAATTCCAATTCCAATTCCAATTCCAATTCCAATTACAATTACAATTACAATTACAATTACAATTACAATTACAATTACAATTACAATTACAATTACAATTACAATTACAATTAAAATTACAATTACAATTACAATTACAATTACAATTACAATTACAATTACAATTACAATTACAATCACTATTACAATTAAAATTACAATTACAATTACAATTACAATTACAATTACAATTACAATTACAATTACAATTACAATTACAATTACAATTACAATTACAATTACAATTACAATTACAATTACAATTACAATTACAATTACAATTACAATTACAATTACAATTCAATTACAATTACAATTACAATTACAATCACTATTACAATTAAAATTACAATTACAATTACAATTACAATTACAATTACAATTACAATTACAATTACAATTACAATTACATTACAATTACAATTACAATTACAATTACAATTACAATTACAATTACAATTACAATTACAATTACAATTACAATTACAATTACAATTACAATTACAATTACAATTACAATTACAATTACAATTACAATTACAATTACAATTACAATTACAATTACAATTACAATTACAATTACAATTACAATTACAATTACAATTACAATTACAATTACAATTACAATTACAATTACAATTACAATTACAATTACAATTACAATTACAATTACAATTACAATTACAATTACAATTACAATTACAATTACAATTACAATTACAATTACAATTACAATTACAATTACAATTACAATTACAATTACAATTACAATTACAATTACAATTACAATTACATTTACAATTACAATTACAATTACAATTACAATTACAATTACAATTACAATTACAATTACAGTTACAATTACAATTACTATTACAATTACAATTACAGTTACAATTACAATTACAATTACAATTACAATTACAATTACAATTACAATTACAATTACAATTACAATTACAATTACAATTACAATTACAATTACAATTATAATTACAATTACAATTACAATTACAATTACAATTACAATTACAATTACAATTACAATTACAATTACAATTACAATTACAATTACAAATACAATTACAATTACAATTACAATTACAATTACAATTACAATTACAATTACAATTACAATTACAATTACAATTGCAATTACAATTACAATTACAATTACAATTACAATTACAGTTACAATTACAATTACAATTACTATTACAATTACAATTACAATTACAATTACAATTACAATTACAATTACAATTACAATTACAATTACAATTACAATTACAATTACAATTACAATTACAATTACAAGTACAATTACAATTACAATTACAATTACAATTACAATGACAATTACATTTACAATTACAATTGCAATTACTATTACAATTACAATTACAATTACAATTACAATTACAATTACAATTACAATTACAATTACAATTACAATTACAATTACAATTACAATTACAATTACAATTACATTTACAATTACTATTACAATAACAATTACAATTACAATTACAATTACAATTACAATTACAATTACAATTACAATTACAATTACAATTACAATTACAATTACAATTACAATTACAATTTCAATTACAATTACAATTACAATTACAATTACAATTACAATTACAATTACAATTACAATTACAATTCAATTACAATTACAATTACAATTACAATTACAATTACAATTACAATTACAATTACAACTACAATTACAATTGAAATTACAATTACAATTACAATTACAATTACAATTACAATTACAATTACAATTACAATTACAATTACAATTACAATTACAATTACAATTACAATTACAATTACAATTACAATTACAATTACAATTATATTTACAATGACAATTACAAGTACAATTACAATTACAATTACAATTACAATTACAATTACAATTACAATTACAATTACAATTACAATTAAAATTACAATTACAATTACAATTACAATTACAATTACAATTACAATTACAATTACAATTACAATTACAATTACAATTACAATTACAATTACAATTACAATTACAATTACAATTACAATTACAATTACAATTACAATTACAATTACAATTACAATTAGAATTACAATTACAATTACAATTACAATTACAATTACAATTTATCAGCAGTGAAATGATATTTTTCTAAAACTTCCTGGAGGATTTTGAAAAATTTGCCCACTGCCACTTTATTGAAGCCCATTAACCGAGCAATAGACGTGGCTTCCGGTGTCCTTAAACTGAACTTGTGCTTTTTCATAAATGATTCAAGCCAATCTTTACCAGCCATTTGTTTGTTGTGACTAAAACGGTGCGGTATATTGTTTCTCTCGGCAAACTCGTATGCTAACTTTCTAAGTTGTGTAGAGGTAAGTCCAAAACCTCTCCTATCTATGTCTACAATGTATTTTTCCAATTCACGACTTTGTTCTGCATCAAAAGTGTCGTGATACCGTCCCCCATGTATAGGAAGGTCCTCACCTCGTTCATCTTTCTTTACATATCTTCTTAATGTTGCTTCTGGAATCTCGTAATTGGAAGCAGCCATATTGCATGACATCCCCTCCCTAACAACCTGAATAGCGGCTATTAAAGCAATTTCATCCCATGATCGCCTATTAGTTCTTCTTTTATATACTCTCGGCATCTTCTGAAAGAGTAGGTAATATAAGAAGTTGAACATCAGTTTTTAATGGGGCAAGATGACGAATCACGAGTTAAGATGACGAGGTCGTCAACTTACTTCCGCCAACTTGCCCCGTTGATGTTATGTTTGAAATATTTGCTGACAAATTTGAGTTTATAATGTTAGTTCGTAAAAAATGTCAGAAATAAGAGACCAACACATGCAGCTAACAGTGCTAACTAATATAAAAACCAGCTCACCTTTTAACACTTAAAATGCACTATTTTCGTTGCACAGAATTTATAAGCAAACTGTCGTAAACACAGACGCTTCTGTACCGCGAAAAGCACGCCTACGAACCACGCTATTTTTAGTAGCTTAGTTCCTCACATAGAGGAAAGATGACAGGGCACTCTAATTTGGCTACTAAATTTCGCGGAAAAATTTTAAAAGGGTTCGTCGTCTTACCCAACTCGTTATCTTACCCCACTTTCCCCTACAATTCAATTACAATTACAATTACAATTACAATTACAATTACAATTACAATTACAATTACAATTACAATTACAATTACAATTACAATTACAATTACAATTACAATTACAATTACAATTACAATTACAATTACAATTACAATTACAATTACAATTACAATTACAATTACAATTACAATTACAATTACAATTACAATTACAATTACAATTACAATTACAATTACAATTACAATTTCAATTACAATTACAATTACAATTACAATTACAATTACAATTACAATTACAATTACAATTACAATTCAATTACAATTACAATTACAATTACAATTACAATTACAATTACAATTACAATTACAATTACAACTACAATTACAATTGAAATTACAATTACAATTACAATTACAATTACAATTACAATTACAATTACAATTACAATTTCAATTACAATTACAATTACAATTACAATTACAATTACAATTACAATTACAATTACAATTACAATTCAATTACAATTACAATTACAATTACAATTACAATTACAATTACAATTACAATTACAACTACAATTACAATTGAAATTACAATTACAATTACAATTACAATTACAATTACAATTACAATTACAATTACAATTACAATTACAATTACAATTACAATTACAATTACAATTACAATTACAATTACAATTACAATTACAATTACAATTACAATTACAATTACAATTATATTTACAATGACAATTACAAGTACAATTACAATTACAATTACAATTACAATTACAATTACAATTACAATTACAATTACAACTACAATTACAATTACAATTACAATTACAATTACAATTATATTTACAATGACAATTACAAGTACAATTACAATTACAATTACAATTACACTTACAATTACAATTCAATTACAATTACAATTACAATTACAATTACAATTACAATTACAATTACAATTACAACTACAATTACAATTGAAATTACAATTACAATTACAATTACAATTACAATTACAATTACAATTACAATTACAATTACAATTACAATTACAATTACAATTACAATTACAATTACAATTACAATTACAATTACAATTACAATTATATTTACAATGACAATTACAAGTACAATTACAATTACAATTACAATTACACTTACAATTACAATTACAATTACAATTACAATTACAATTACAATTAAAATTACAATTACAATTACAATTACAATTACAATTACAATTACAATTACAATTACAATTACAATTACAATTACAATTACAATTACAATTACAATTACAATTACAATTACAATTACAATTACAATTACAATTACAATTACAATTACAATTACAATTACAATTACAATTACAATTACAATTACAATTACAATTACAATTACAATTACAATTACAGTTACAATTACAATTACAATTACAATTACAATTACAATCACAATTACAATTACAATTACAATTACAATTACACTTACGATTACAATTACAATTACAATTACAATTACAATCACAATTACAATTACAATTACAATTACAATTACAATTACAATTACAATTACAATTACAAATACAATTACAATTACAATTACAATTACAATTACAATTACAATTACAATTACAATTACAATTACAATTACAATTACAATTACAATTACAATTACAATTACAATTACAATTACAATTACAATTACAATTACACGTATAATTACAATTACAATTACAATTACAATTACAATTACAATTACAATTACAATTACAATTACAATTACAATTACAATTACAATTACAATTACAATTACAATTACAATTACAATTACAATTACAATTACAATTACAATTACAATTACAATTACAATTACAATTACAATTACAATTACAATTACAATTACAATTACAATTACAATTACAATTACAATTACAATTACAATTACAATTACAATTACAATTACAATTACAATTACAATTACAATTACAATTACAATTACAATTACAATTACAATTACAATTACAATTACAATTACAATTACAATTACAATTACAATTACAATTACAATTACAATTACAATTACAATTACAATTACAATTACAATTACAATTACAATTACAATTACAATTACAATTACAATTACAATTACAATTACAATTACAATTACAATTACAATTACAATTACAATTACAATTACAATTACAATTACAATTACAATTACAATTACAATTACAATTACAATTACAATTACAATTACAATTACAATTACAATTACAATTACAATTACAATTACAATTACAATTACAATTACAATTACAATTACAATACAATTACAATTACAATTACAATTACAATTACAATTACAATTACAATTACAATTACAATTACAATTACAATTACAATTACAATTACAATTACAATTACAATTACAATTACAATTACAATTACAATTACAATTACAATTACAATTACAATTACAATTACAATTACAATTACAATTACAATTACAATTACAATTACAATTACAATTACAATTACAATTACAATTACAATTACAATTACAATTACAATTACAATTACAATTACAATTACAATTACAATTACAATTACAATTACAATTACAATTACAATTACAATTACAATTACAATTACAATTACAATTACAATTACAATTACAATTCAATTACAATTACAATTACAATTACAATTACAATTACAATTACAATTACAATTACAACTACAATTACAATTGAAATTACAATTACAATTACAATTACAATTACAATTACAATTACAATTACAATTACAATTACAATTACAATTACAATTACAATTACAATTACAATTACAATTACAATTACAATTACAATTACATTTAAAATTACAATTACAATTAGAATTACAATTACAATTACAATTACAATTACAATTACAATTACAATTACAATTACAATTACAATTACAATTACAATTACAATTACAATTACAATTACAATTACAATTACAATTACAATTACAATTACAATTACAATTACAATTACAATTACAATTACAATTACAATTACAATTACAATTACAATTACAATTACAATTACAATTACAATTACAATTACAATTACAATTACAATTACAATTACAATTACAATTACAATTACAATTACAATTACAATTACAATTACAATTACAATTACAATTACAATTACAATTACAATTACAATTACAATTACAATTACAATTACAATTACAATTACAATTACAATTACAATTACAATTACAATTACAATTACAATTACAATTACAATTACAATTACAATTACAATTACAATTACAATTACAATTACAATTACAATTACAATTACAATTACAATTACAATTACAGTTACAATTACAATTACAATTACATTTACAATTACAATTACAATTACAATTACAATTACAATTACAATTACAATTACAATTACAATTACAATTACAATTACAATTACAATTACAATTACAATTACAATTACAATTACAATTACAATTACAATTACAATTACAATTACAATTACAATTACAATTACAATTACAATTACAATTACAATTACAATTACAATTACAATTACAATTACAATTACAATTACAATTACAATTACAATTACAATTACAATTACAATTACAATTACAATTACAATTACAATTACAATTACAATTACAATTACAATTACAATTACAATTACAATTACAATTACAATTACAATTACAATTACAATTACAATTACAATTACAATTACAATTACAATTACAATTACAAATACAATTACAATTACAATTACAATTACAATTACAATTACAATTACAATTACAATTACAATTACAATTACAATTACAATTACAATTACAATTACAATTACAATTACAATTACAATTACAATTACAATTACAATTACAATTACAATTACAATTACAATTGCAATTGCAATTGCAATTACAATTACAATTCAATTACAATTACAATTACAATTACAATTACAATTACAATTACAATTACAATTACAATTACAATTACAATTACAATTACAATTACAATTACAATTACAATTACAATTACAATTACAATTACAATTACAATTACAATTACAATTACAATTACAATTACAATTACAATTACAATTACAATTACAATTACAATTACAATTACAATTACAATTACAATTACAATTACAATTACAATTACAATTACAATTACAATTTCAATTACAATTACAATTACAATTACATTACAATTACAATTACAATTACAATTACAATTACATTCAATTACAATTACAATTACAATTACAATTACAATTACAATTACAATTACAACTACAATTACAATTGAAATTACAATTACAATTACAATTACAATTACAATTACAATTACAATTACAATTACAATTACAATTACAATTACAATTACAATTACAATTACAATTACAATTACAATTACAATTATATTTACAATGACAATTACAAGTACAATTACAATTACAATTACAATTACAATTACAATTACAATTACAATTACAATTACAATTACAATTACAATTACAATTACAATTACAATTAAAATTACAATTACAATTACAATTACAATTACAATTACAATTACAATTACAATTACTATTACAAGTACAATTACAATTACAATTACAATTACAATTACAATTACAATTACAATTACAATTACAATTACAATTACAATTACAATTACAATTACAATTACAATTACAATTACAATTACAATTACAATTACAATTACAATTACAATTACAATTACAATTACAATTACAATTACAATTACAATTACAATTACAATCACAATTACAATTACAATTACAATTACAATTACAATTACAATTACAATTACAATTACAATTACAATTACAATTACAAATACAATTACAATTACAATT